>MU181921.1:486586-528843 GCA_016904865.1 Pissodes strobi | reverse complement strand
GCACGGCGGCGGCTAGTTTTATAGGGTAGCACAAAAACGTTCGGATGTATAGGCTAGCCGTAACAGTATTTAGGGGCTATGAAATGTGATTAACTAAAACGAAAATGATTTCCTGACAATTCAGGTTTATGTTTGGAATTACTAGGTAATATATAGAATGCCTGGGTCCTTTAGGTAATGCATGAATCATGGTTTGTATGTTTGTATTTATCCTAGAATACCTAGGAATTTTTTACATTGCCAAATGGTTTTCAGGCAATATAAAAATTAGCATTTTTGAAGGATTTATCTCCTGATTTTGGGCATACCTTGGGTTAGTTTGGGTTTGGATAAGGCTTGCAATATTTCCTGAAAGCTGAAAATAAAAAATATCGATTGGTAGTATATCGATTCCAGTATATCCGTTTATATTAATTACTAAGGTACAATATTAAAGTGTATTTATTTTATAAACAGTCGGCTATGTCACGCAGCTAATGAATAAATTGCCCTTTGTCCGTCAACTTCTAAGGATTATGTAGAATACGTAGGTAAAGTTTAGATACGTAACCAACAACTATTAGGTTGCGTAAGAATTCTATAGATAGAATGCCTGATATCATACCTTGCAGGTAACATATATATACCGACGCCGACGCGACGGGCACAATATTAATTAGAGGGTTAGAATTTAAACGAAATATTTTCATTGTCCAAAATAGACTAATTAGACTACGTGGACGCTTCTTTGAATTATATACTACATTAGCTGTATAAACTTCATCCAAAGCAAAAACAGTACTCACTGCTGGGCCACTCGAATGGGCATTGGATACATTTAAACTACTCAAATCGCCAGGGGTAGATGATATCATCCCAGCTCTCTAATAAATAGTAAGATAAATTTTGCCACACTTTGTAGATATCACCAGAAGCAGTATGGCCATGGGATACATACCAAAAGCATGGAGAAGGACAAAAGTCACCTTCATCCCGAGCGAAAGAAGGATGGGACAGACCCTAAGTACTTCAGACCAATCAGTCTTAAGTCATACTTCCTCAGGACGATGGAGAAGACTCTAGACAATTCTATCAGATCCATTACCTTAGAAGGGCGGCCGCTGAATACAAGCCAGCATGCATACAGAATGGGCAGGTCCACAGGGACCCCAATGTTACAACTGATCAGCATGATAAAAGAAACTAAATGAGAAAGAAATCGCGCTTTGCGCCTTCCTAGCCATCGCGGGAGCCGTCGATAATACATCTCACGTGGCTGTAAAGAGGATGTAACGAGAAGACGAGTAAACGATACAATAACTCGATGGATTTGTGAGATGCTTGCCACGAGCACAGCAGAAACTTCAGTAGTCAATGAGAATATTGGTATGAGCACCACTAGAGGTACGCCATAGGGTGAAGTATGCTGACCACTAATGTGGAGTCCAGTGGTGGACGAATTGCTGGATTGTGTAAATAAATCACGTGCAGTCTTTCTTGTATTTATAAGAAATGATGCAGAATGAATGACAGACCTCGGCCTTCATTGTGTTGGGTATGCCGATGATATTGTCGTCACATTATGTGAGCTCGTTCAAGCTGGACTTAAAGCAACGGAAAAATAGTGCCAAACAATGGGGCTAGAAATAAAACCATCGAAAATAACCATAGAACTAGGAAGAGAGAACTTCCTAGAATGGAAGTTGTCCGATCACTGCATCGGAAGTCAGATATCTAAACGTAACGTTGGAATTCAAACTCAAATGGAACAAACACATTGCAGTTGTTGTAACTAGGGCTTCGAGGGCCCTCATGGTATGCCGAAGAACTGCAGGAAAAACATGGGGATGTAAACCAGAAATCATGCGATGGATGTACACAATGATTGTAAGACCCACCCTACTTTACGGGTCGGTCGTCAAGAAAACGGAAAAGCAGAGCATAAAATAATATTACAACAAAGTACTCTGTCTGGCATGCATAAGCATAACAGGCGTAATGAAAACTTGTCCAACAGCAGCAATCGAGGTAATTGTGGACCTCGCACTTCTACACATTATTGTAGAGGGAGCAGTTAGACAAGCAATGACTAAATCACAAGTGAGGGAACGCGCGAGGAAGGATACCTTAGAAAGAGTGAATTAACATCCCTGACAAAGTATATATCACTTCTTGAGCTCCTCAGGGACGATACAGTCAAAAGATGCAATTTTGAAAAATACTTCAGGGTTGTTGTAAGAAGTAGAGAAGAATGGAAGAAAAACACCACTTGCATTCTCACATCCCAGCAAAGTGCCATAAAATAGTATACAGGCGGGGCAAGAACTGAACAGAGGACCGGAGCCAGAGTATTTGGGCCAGGAACCAAATTCTGGGAAGCAATGGAAAAATACCTGGATATATTCCAGGTGGAAATTAACGCCATAGGAAGATGTACGCAGTTCAACCTCGTCAGAAATAATAGTAAGAAAGAGATTGTCATCTTCTCAGACAGTCAAGCAGCCATCAAAGCGCTGAGTTCAACAACAATCAACTCCAGAATGGTATGGGAATGCCTAGATAGACTAAACGAAGTAGGCAAGAAAACAAACTATCCTTTCAAGGGCCACCAGGACACGATGGGATAGAAGGCAACAAACAAGCAGATCAATTGGCAAAATTAGGAGCACAAACTCCGCTTTTAGGACCGGAACCATTTTGTGGCATAGGGTCGCATACCTACGGGAAAGAAATCAGCAAAGAAGAGCAAACCAAATGAGTCTATGGCACGCCTTCTAGGTTTAAGGCAATCAAAGATGGTTAAAAAGCCCTTCTCACCCAGGTAGATCAAAATAACTTAAAACTTATAACTTTACGCAAAGGGGTCCAATGGGGCCTAAGTGCCGCGGCCTTTCAAGGCCACACTCTCACAATTTCCAAATTTTCCAATATACAACTTTTAACTGATATATGAGTAAGAGCAATCTCCGCATCCTCACCGAATCTTTTGCGGGCCACTGCCAGTTGAGAAGGCACTTGGAGAGGAAAAAAAAATAAAACGAGAACAGTTTCCGGTTCTATAGGGAGGGAGAGGAAACCCAGAAACACCTTCTCATTGAGTGCGAGGCGATCGCGAACGGGCAAATGGCCTACGTCGGGTACTGCAACGTCGAACAGGAGGAACATTCATCCATAGAACCATCCAGACTACTTGCTTTTATCAAAGCACTGAAGCCGGATGAGGTACTCTTATTAAGAATCACATTAGCGGAACCATCGTGGAAGGGGAACCCAATAGATCTGTACAAGTCACAGTCATGATACTATTATTTGTATCCTGGGTCGCAGTGTATTATTATCCCCAAGATCATTCATTCATTCTGGTCGCAGGAAAACAAATATGTTCTTTTTTCCTAGGAAGCGACGAGGCAGATTTGGATTCAACATTTCCTGCCTCATATTAGAAACTGCTCTAAAATTTAATTTTTATAATGGAAGTCTATATGGAGATATTGGAAAATATTTTGTCCCAAATTTGTGATGAAGTTCCTTTGGTAAAGTTAAATAGTATATCTTTTCAGTAAGACTCCTGCTCATAACTCTCAAGTATTAAGGAATTACTTGAAAAATAATATTCCTGTTCAATGGGTTGGTACTAATGTGCTATGAAATTGCCCGCCAGATCACGTCATTTTTGAGTTCTTGATTTTTTTCCTGTCGGTTGATTTAGAAAATACGATATATCACAATCGGCATAAAAAATCGTAGAATTACGTAACCCTATTATTGAAATAGATTTTATAAATATGGAAGCACAACCAATAACCTTTTTAAATTCATTACGAAAAGGACAAAAGCTATACCAGTATTGTGATGAGCATAATTGAAACCAATTCGAGTAGATTCTGCAAAATAACTTCCATTAATCTGTATGCACTATGCCATCTCTATGGAGTACTAAGTATACACTGTGTTCAAAAAGTCCCGGACCCCCTCGATTTCTCTAAAAGGCCGCCTCTGATCAAAAAATATTTCAGATGAATGTTGTAGATCCTTGTTAGATCTACCTTAAAAAAAAATAGGCTAAGTATACGGGGTGCTTCACAAACGCGTAATAAACCAATGTTGTGTTTTTTTAAATGAAATAGTATTGTTTTCAATGTACTTTCTTAATCTACGCAAAATTTTTGCCCCAGTTCATGTTTCATGTCCTATACTTAAATCCAAGAGTTCAAGAGATATGACGTCATTTTTATTAAGATTTTTAAATTTTGCTGTCAGATTACCTATTATTTTACCTCTGTATTATAAGTTTAAGACAGTACCAACATTTTCACGGCAGTTATTTTTAACATTGTCAAATGATTTCATTTTATTATTTCATTTTAATACTTATTTTAAATTATGTCCCTTACTGAAAGAGAACGTATTACCCTTTTGATGATCAGAGGATTCGGAGTTCGCCAACGATTATTTAATGAAACAAAACATCTTTTTAATGACACGTTTCTGGATCGCCCTTCCATTTCAAATCCACCTTGATCAGGACCATTCAGAGGTTTGCACAATTTACAATCAACATGGTTTCAGCAAGATGGAGCTCCTGCACATTTCGGTATAAACGTAAGGAGATTTCTAAATGCTACTTTTCCTTATAGGTGGATCGGCAGAGGAGGTGAAATAAAATGGCCAGCGAACTCCCCTGACCTTACGACGATGGACTATTTCCTCTGGGGTAATTTGAAAAATAAACGCCATTTCCAGCACTTAATTAAATAAGTTTGTTTCGTAACTATTGTATTTGTTATGTTAATAAAAGTGACGTCATATCTTTTGAACTGTTGTATTTAAGTATAGGACATGAAACATGAACTGGGGCTAAAATTTTGCGTAGATTCAGAAAGTAAATTGAAAACAATACTATTTCATTTAAAAAAACACAACTTGGGTTTATTCCGCGTTTGTGAAGCACCCCATATACTTAGCATATTTTTTAAAAGGTAGATCTAACAAAGATCTACGACTTTCATCTGAAATATTTTTTGATCAGGGGCGGCCTTTTAGAAATATCGAGGGGGTCCGGGACTTTTTGAACACAGTGTAGAATATGACAAGTCATAAAGTAGGTTATCATTATTCCTTCAGGTGCAAGTCTTAATTTTAATTCTTATGTTGAAGTAATTCAAAATATTAAATGAAAACCAAAATATAGCTCTTATTTTTAGGTACTTATTGCATGTAGGAGCTAGAACTGTCAACTCTTTTTTTATGGTGATGGAGAATCTCAAAATGGTGCTTAAACATGGACTATCTGCTAGTGAGTTTGCGAATGGCAGCACTAATAGCAGTAATAGCAGCTTTAGTATGAATTGAATATTTTTATAGAGAAATGTAAAACTATCTTCATCAAACTAATTTCATCGTAAACTTTAATTAATTAAAATAACAAAAAATTATATTTTTATAGTAATCTTCCAAAACCTATTTCTAAAAGTTTGCGATTTAATCTGTTCAATAAAAAATAATAATAACATATTATAGGTTTTTTAAAAGTTTATTGTAAGTTCGAACGAACTGTGAAAAAAATACAGTGTCTCATTTAAAATATCATATGTTTGTGTCATATACCAAAAACTGATGCAATTAAAATAGTGTAGGTACGCCACTGCTTGTACGTAAAAATTTTGTAAGCATATTTGTATTTTTTCAATATGTTAATGTAAAACGATGCTATGTGCGGTGGCCAATAAAGACAAATTTTTAAAATCGCTCTGCATCTCCAAAGTAAAGGAAGATACGAAATTTTGTTTGCGGCATTACTCGTTCCACCTAAAAGCAGCAGCATGTCGCGAAAAACCGTATTCTTCTATAATTCGCTAATAACCTAGGAACTATCCAATTACAATAAAAACCATACATCCAACCTTTGACCGACTAAACCCATTCATTCTGTATCATCTACTCTAATGTAGGGAAAAACTCATTACAAGAAAAGCCCCAGATGATTTATTCACCCAACTTAACATTTTCTAATTAAATTAAAAATAATTATCGCAGTAAATAATATCTAGTAGGATATCTGGCATGTAATGGAAAACATAATATTTATTTTATACTTAGTGTTACCCAATCATCAAAATAAAGGTTAATTTATTTAGAGGTGTGGAAAATATTAATTTAATTGTTTAGAGCCCAAGAATAAGTTAGATTATTTGAAGGGAAATCGATATTGCTATTTTACCCCGCTTCGCGCATAGACGTCACTCTACCGATGCTATAATGTGTTCTTATTCAAATGAAAAGTGGGTCAAATTAAGCAACGTCTACCACGACGCAGCCGATCTTCGCGCTACTCAACGGTTGTTTTTTTTATCAACTAGATTCTTCCATCTCAAGTCAACCCATTAAAACTATATAGCTATAGTAGTTCAATCAATTAAGTATGGTCAGAGAAACGTTTTTCGTACCTGTATTTTAAACTTTCCGAAATGGATCTGTGTTCTCGTTGTCCAAAAAAATTTTTTTTGGCTCGATATTGACAGTAGCTGAAACTAAAGTCATATTGGCTTTTTATTGAGTTTAGTCCATATGTCTGCCTGTTTCTTATGGGTAGGTTCCAAAATTAGTAGTAATCTGATATTTAAAGCTGATCATCGAGTTATCAATTCTATGATTAGCGACTAGTTCTCAAGATGCATTTCGTTTACTATCGGCCGAAACAATTGGGCTGGACTGAGAGCGTTTGTTTATTATTTTAGAATATCTAATAAGTAGATCGCTGTCAGCAGGCCTAGTGGTCCAGTTGTTAGGTACTTCGCTTGTGATAGGGCACCTCCGGTTCAATTCCCGGCAGTGGCAAGGCGTATTTTCCATTTTTTTAAAGGTTATGTTTGCAAAAAGTTTTTCTCTTCATTTGGGGCATACCTTAGGTTAGTTTTTGCTGGTTGCGCCTCCGTAGCGAGCAAAGCGAGCGTATGGCCATGCGTGAAGTGAAATGTTAGACATTCTAAAATAGGAAACAAAGGCCCTAAATTCCGCCCAATTGATTCGACCGATAGTAAACGGAATGCATCTTGTAAACTATCCTCTCCCATTCTATGGTTTTGTTTTATACTGCAATCGTAATCTTAATCATACTAACATTAGTGGTAGGGGTAGCAATAGTACGAGCCTCAGGTGATTTTGTACGATAACGGCATGTAATATCCAAGTTATTTTCCAGATAATTTATAATCTATGTGACAATCTATAGCAAAACAATATTAGATATATATTTAAGACTCATAACGTAATCTATCAATTTTACGCCCTGCGGTAAACTTTAGACATTAGTCGTCTAATCTCTTTTTGGAACATAGTGTACTTTCAAACATTAATTAGAAGTTCCTGTTTTTAAAGATTTTATAAAGTGTCAGTTTGGACACTTCTTTTCAAACTTGAAGTGGCTTTGATAAAGTAGCCTTTTCTTTAAACAGAAAATTAATGAATCTATTTTACAGGAAAGTTGAAGGAGTGTTATCTATAAGACAAAAAATGGGCTAGATGGGTGTATTTTAAAGAATGTAACGTTAGGGTTTTTGTTTTAAGCTATTTAATATCAATTTATGAAAAAATATTGTTTTTCAAGTAACTCTTCAAGTTATTTAGGTTATTGATTCTAACAGTCCATGAAACATAACTATGTATTTTAAGCTAACCTAAAAAAAGTAATCAGTATTCAGTCATTAGCATAAACTATCGGGTAGAAAGTATGGAAAATATTCAAAAAGGGAAAATATATTTGAAATAAACTGTTAATAATTGCGTATGCATCGTCTATCATATTTTGATATTAAACTTTTCGGAAAAAATAATTAGAATAACCATATTTTTATTTAAAAAATGTTTTTTCGAGTTATAACTGACAATCCACACTTGTGAATTATAACTTTCATAATTCTTGACTAAATAAATGTGTTATGTCGTTACTAACAAAACGTGTAACTTCGACCATTATGTCAGATGAATGGTAAATAAATTAAGCTTGTTGGCAATCTTCAGATACATTATTTTGTTCTTAAATTAGGTAAATAGTTTTAGCCATATTTACATAATAAACTAAATTTTAAATTTTATCTGCTGATTCAGCCTGAGTATTTATTACCTCCTTTTGTACTAACATTAACCTTGCACCAGTATGGTGCTATAATGATTCTACCGAAAGTTCAGCTTCAGTTTCACTTAATATAATATTATGGGATTAGAGGTGGGCAAAAATAATCCATTTTCCGATTATCTCTTATTAAATTATCGATTAATAGACTAATCGGTTAATACTTCAGAAAGTATCTATTAACCGATAATTTCGATTAATTGATTATATCGCTTATTGATTAATCGATTATATCGATTATTTTGATTCATCGATGATATCGATTAATCGATTATATCGAATAATCTGTTATTTTGATTAATCGATTATTCCCATTAATCGATTAATCGAGAATAATCGCTATTACAAATAATCTAATATCGATTACTACTTTTAATAATCGCCAAGCCCTAATTGGGATAACATCTTTTTGGCCTCCGAAAAGAAAGGATGTAAGTTGAATTTTTTTTTGTTCCGCTTGCGTTTTGATAAGTTTATACTGATGCTTAGACAAATTAGCTTCTGTAATTTATAGCTGATACTTCATCAGCATTTAAATCTAAATGTAAATTTTCGATGCGGATAAGTTACCATATGATCTATTGATCATTTGGGTGGCAAGTTAACTCCAGTAATGTTGAATAATCTCGGAGTGGTTTTGTTTTCTGTCTTTTGGTCACTATACTCACCGAACGATACTGTTTTGTGTTCTCTTACTGTATATCTTTTTTTAATTTTACAACAGTTGTAAACCAATTTTTATTTTTTTCTCTAAAAGCCTCTCTTTGATCCTACTTTATTGATTCCACACCTGGAAATATATTTATAGTAAAAAGAATTGCATTCGACCTAAACTCATTGGGAAAGTCTTGATATCCTGTTAATTCAGATATTTTTAATTTCAATTTAATACATTTTGCATTATTCCTTTGGTCGGGAAAGCTTTGAAGTATTTAAAACCATTGCGTATACGTTATAGTTAAATAATTTCCATTTGAAGCAAAGAAATGCAAAGTAATGAAAGATTTATTCTTGTGCGACTAGAACAAGTTTTTTTTCATAAATAAAAAATGAATTATTAATTTACTTTTCCTTAATCATTAAAATTAAAAATCACATTCATCTCAATCATTAAAATTAAAAATCATCGTAATCTCCTGGACTCGTGTTAAAAAAAGAAAAAAATTATTTTAAAGTAAATTAGCTAATTTTTCGGAATTTTTTAAGAATTTTGGAATTATGTAATTATTAAATAAGTATATTAATAAATATACAGTAAAAATTTTGTGCGAACCCTTTAGCAATTTTTAAAATCATCCGATATAAAAAATGGGGCAAATTCCAGCAAGATTTTCTTTTTGATATCTTTTGTCAGAATCGTAGTGCACATATTACAGTATAATAATAATTGTAGTTGGAAATACGGTGAAATCATTAACAAAAATTATATTACGAATTTGTAATTATGATTTGATAACTATATAAATCTTTAACATTTTATGCAATAAGCAGAAAAATCTAAATATTTTAAATACCAATCAGTTATTACATACCTTGAGTATTGTAATTAATAACTGATTGAAAATGTTAATAGATTTTTGAAATAGCCTGTTGAATACAAACTTTATCAAAATATTTATTTGACGAAAATAATAACACTAATAAAAAACCATAACGTAAGTTTGACAGGGTGCTGCAAACAATTGAATAGATATCAATTGTTTTTCCAAAGCCGACTAGAGTACTAGAGTGTTATAAATAATTTTGTCATAATTTTGTTTAAAAATACCGCAAACGAAAATATCAATTCTGGCCAGCTTTTATTGAAATTCGAGGTGCGTGCGGCGGGAGGCCGCCATCTGTTAGCAAGTAACCAAGCAAAAAACTACGATTCCTTTGTAGCCCTCGCTGAACACGCACATCAAACCTGCCGCGGTTGACTGGTTCTTCTTATAGTATAGATAATGTTGGGGGACCTAGTCTTAGTAGATTTTATTTTTGATGTAAAAATAGATTGTGTTTCTAATAAATAAAAATTACGTACTTGGTTACTTCATTTTGCAGTTGTACGAAAAGCATTGTAAGTTCCCCATACTTCTACGAATCAACTTGATACAAGTAATTTAAATACAATCAAATGACGCGAAATCCTTTGATAAGACCTTAGCGAAGGCCAGTGATTTCTACAGACTATTCGGCATGCGTAAAAAAACTGCGAGCCGTACTTACATCGTTTGTATGTCCCGCCTGCTGTTTTGGCTTAACTATCAATAAACTTAGATTATTTTCAATTTCTCGTTGTATTTACTTCTTGTTTTCGTCAACTTTTCAATTGTTTCTACCGTCACGAACTTGCCAAATCTATATTTCAAGTCTCTACGAAAGGTACAATAAGCACTCAAAAAACGAATCTATAAATGAAGGAATGATAAGTAGAAAGTCAGTATCAATGGATATATTATTGTGAACATTTAAAACATTTAAAGCGCTAATTATTTATCACTCTTGTCCAAAGTTTGAGCTTCAATTCCAAAAATATTATGTAAACATTCAAGATAAATTATAAGCAACTCCATCAACAAATACAAGCGCTTATGAACCTTAAAGTTACAATTGTATGCCGATTTTATTATATAAACTGTGAGAGGGATCGTCACTCATTCTCTCGCCTTCACGCTCCATCTGATTTTGCAACAGTGCACATGTTCGTGGATATCAGGGGGTTCTAACCTGCAATCGAGTTTCCTATCCAAACTGACCCGCCTAACGTAGTAAAGTCGAATTTACGATAAATTTGTGAAAGTTCTTAGTAAAATAATCTCAAAGTAAAATCTGTCAAAGAAGACGCCCGAATATATACCTAAATTAAATAGCAGAAGCTAGCCATAATAAAACACAACATAACTCTTAATGTTTGTTATAAGCAGTGGCCAGGACTTGTAATAGCAATTCCTTATATACCTCAACCATAAAGACACGCGCATTATCATAATATTCATATCAGGTGCTTACAATTACAAAATACACTGAAAACCAAAACAATTAATTGTTAAAAACACTGTTCAAATCACATTCCATTTGCATATTTAATATTAAACATTTCTTGGAGATTTTGTACACACCCTGTTCGACTTGCAACAAAGGGCCTTTACCATGAATATTAGTGCTGAATATTTCTGTTCCTTAAGAACCAAGCTTATCTCACAGTGCATTACTTTTGTGGGGAAGATGGTGTGTGTGAATTGAATTGAATGCTTATTTTATTCAATTAACGAAATATCCTGGACTAAATGTATAATTTTTATAGATTCTCGTATAAAAGATTTCATCGACTCTAAATTTCGAAGGTAATTCACACAAGGTAAAAAAAACCCTGTATATCTAAGAATTTCTGCTGGATTTTTTCACTACAACACTAGAATATTTACGATTGTATGGTGTTATTTTTTACGGTAATTTCAGTTTTTATTGCATGCCAAGATCTTTTTCGTCACTTAAAACAAATATTCATAATTGTGAACTTCTAAATGCATAAACTACTAAGTAAATATCACCTTCGTCTTAAGTTGGAATTTGAACTTAGAAAATATTATGTAAATTTTAAAGACAAATTATAGACAACGCGAGCAGTCAACGCAAGCGATTATAAACCTTAAACGTGCAACGATCAGCACATTTTATTATATAAATACGCTAGCGAACCAGACCCATAATTTCTTTCTCTTCTAAACCATTTCTCTACAGAGCACATATTCGTGGGGTCCTAACCTGCAACCTTATTCGCTACCCTAACCTAAGTTTCGCAGCGCACATGTTCGTGGGGGTTGACTACCGACTATACTAAAAGCCGAATCTGCGATATATTAGTCAAAGTTCTGGGAGAGATTATTTTCAAAGTAGAATCTGTCAAGTAGTTAGTGCAGTGTAAAGTTTGAGTGTACTTAAGATAAAGCTAACCATAAGTAAAACACAACACGACTCTTAAGAAAACATTGACCAAAGACCTATAAATCCTATCAGAAATATACATCAATTGAAAGAGCGTGCGCACCTTAGTAATCAGGTATAGTGTTAACTAATTAAGTTTCTGACCAATATACATTGTTTTTGTTTGCTCATTAAGTCTTTGACGAATAGAAGTTATTATTTTTTTTAGCTAAAGTGCTTTCTTTATCATTTCTTTTCATCTGACGAGGTAGATCAATTCCGAATCTGAGCTATATAAGTTGAGACTAGGTGAAGCTAACAGAAAGTCGGTTAGACGATAAACCAAAACTACCTAAACCTATTAAAATTATTTGTAACTTATCGGAACTAGCTCAAATAAGTAAAATAAATTGATCCTAAGTGAAACTATTCTGCTGCATCTCACCAAAACATTGATCAGCACCCATATCGGTACCATAAGATATGTCTACAAAAATATTATCGTCTTGTGTTTCTTCTAAACTACCTAAATGTGTACCTTGATTTGGATTTGTATGCAATATACCTTGACCTCTTGTATCTTGCTGTAAACCTAAGCGATACCCATTTCCCTTATTAATTTCTTTATTATATCCATCATGTCCCTTAATTTCTGTATCCTGATGTAATAAAGTGTGATGTCTTCCATTGCATACCTGACATCCCTCCGACTTACAATGTGAAACATTATGCCCTTGACCCAAACACTTATCGCATAGATTGTTAAGTTGGACAATATTTATTTTTTCTGTTAAAGGAATTGAAGAAAATTTGAAGCATTTAATCAATCCGTGCCCCTCCCTATTACAAAATTTACATTTAGTTTTTTGGTCAGGTAAATTTTATTGATCTAAAAGTGTAGTTTTAAAAGTATTACCTTTGTAATCCCTTAAATTTGTGCCCTCACCTTTATAGGAATCAAACTGAATATTTTCTAAAGCAATGCACCTTTTCTCTAAAAAATCTAGAAATATTTTGTTTTGAATTAAGCCTCCCATCTAACCTCATATTCTATACAGACAATAGCAATCTATTTTACCGATAAATTGATCATGTGCGCATGTAAGTGACTGTCATTCCCCAAGACTCTTGTGAATCAGTTTAGGACATGCTTCAAAGCTGATATGACATCATGATTTATGATATTGTAACAAGCAAATTTTGGAGAGGCGACGTGCGACGTTCAAATAGGCGAGGACGTGACAACCCTGGAAAACGAATGGTGCAGCAGTAGAATCGAATCGGTGTTATATAATACGGAGTATATAGATAGATTAGAAATAAGGCGTAGATATAGTTATTGTACGATAGCAGAGTCGACTCATGGCGTTATGTAATTATGATAACTGTACTGGCGAAGGTGTATTGGCGAAATAAAAGGTGTTGCTAAAAATTAATCGTTTACAATATGATCAACACTATACATAAAGACTTTAGAAGCATGAAGATTTAAAAAATGAAGGGCGCCACGACCAGAGGTCTTATCTAACTTAACAGTATGAGAAGGAAGATTTAATTTTTTAAAGAATATTTATTTAGTTAAGAAAATAATAATTGCAATATACAATTAATAACAGCAGCTTCTCACTTCATATATTATTAGTAGATGTTTCACTTACTTTTTTGTATTGTGTGCGCATCATTAAAATATATCATCCTTAGTTCAGTTAAAGTGATTTAACAGCCTAAGCCCCACAAGGCTCAAATTTACCTTTCCGTATTTAATCTGGCGCTCTTAGGTACTTTGTATCGTATAAAATATTTATCAAGAATACATATGCATGCTGTGCTTTTATAAGATCCTATATAAAATATCAAATTCACCTGGAATATTATTGGTGTCAAGCTATCCGATATTAATACTCCAGTCTAGCACTGAAGGGCGTCTGATCTTAGTCAAGATCTGAGATAAAAGGTGAAGTGCAAAGGCAGGATATACGTTTGAGGCTAACACAAGGGTGTCGTATTTGCAAAGCGTTAACGACCATAAAGGATGGCATAGAGTTTTGCAGAACTTAAATTTCTTCTTTTTAAGGACGGTGTCGGATGATGGTGGACATATAACTACTGCGAATATAAGAAAACAGTGTCAAATATACTAAAAATATTTAATTATACTGAATAATTTTAAAACACAAACTGGTGGAATGATAAATAAAAAATTATCTTTTTTATATACCAATTCAGCTTACAAATGCCTCTCTTCACTCACCTGTTTGATGAATGCAACAAGAAGCTCTTCAGATTATTGCGTCAACATTTTTGGGGGTAGAAACATTAAATAGTTGTTCACTGAAGAACTCCAAGTGTAACAACAAATAGTTATTCACCGATTCCACCGCCACACCTTGCAAATGTTGCAAAAAAGCCGCTGGACGACGGGTTCACTGATTTAAGTTGCACATTTTGCAAGAGTCATTCAGGCTAAACCCGACTGATGACGCCTAACAGGGTAGAAACCGGTCTCGGGGGTGCCTGAATGATTCTTGCAAGATGTGGCGGTGGAATCGGTGAACAACTATTTGTTGTTACACTTGGAGTTCTTTTCCTACCACTTTATTTGGTAGAAACAATATTGTAAAAAGAAATTTTACGATTGAGCGACATTTTTGTTTGGATTATTTACCTGTAGGCGGTCACAAATTTGTTTAAGCTTAGGAATTGCAGGTAGTCATACAATAGTGAACTTGCTTCATTTTATTACATTTTACAGGTAGCCTATGGGCATAAATTTTTTCAAATTTGTTTGACGATTGTAGTTTGCCGATGTTTCCATTGAAACCTTGAATTGACACGCATTAACAGTTGGGCTGAGTAAGGAGACAAAATATATTCCAAATTTTATATAGACCCCGAATACATAACAATATATAGGGAGATCCATTAAAAATAAGTCAGTTGTGCAGTTTGGACAGCTTTTGAAGCATTATTTTATTTACTTTCCTTGATATTAAATTCTGGCACTACAACTTTCTTAATTTATTGGCGTTATATATCGCATGCAAACTCGCAGCGTATCAGATATTTTTCTGTATACAAAATAACTCGCTAAAATTCGCTGGTCTTGCAGGGATTTCCAAAATTCACAAATCTGCTACTGCATCATAAAATTGAAATAAATTTTATGTGATAACTTTGCAACGATTTTTTGAAGCAGTGTCCGCTAATCTATTTTAACTTCTAGACCACACACCAGAAGTGAAACTGTATCCTCCCAAGCAGAAACGGAGAACAGTCTACAAAGCTGCATGGTGTATTAGGTATGTCATATACTTGTATAGATATATCACGCATAACTCTCTCTCTCCCCATATTTTATCACATATTTTCTGCAAAAATTATATTTTTTGAATATTACATATGTTTTCATAAATAAAATAACGTTATTATTTTTTGCAAATTCGCTGGCCCAAAGCAAATGAAAGATACAGGAGGGGATAAACGAGCTAAGTCATATTTCTTATGGGAAACTTTTTTATTATTGACTTCACAGAAAATTTTTGGTGCTTGGAAAAAATAGTATATTATTTTATATGGAGGAAAAGTAATACTTTTCATGGCGCGCTCGAGTTTAACAGCCGAACGGAGTGAGGCTGGTAATAGAGAGCAAGCCATGAAAAGTAACTTTTCCTCCAAATAAAATATGCTGTTTTTTCTTCAAATGTCAACAAATTAATGCAAAAACGTCTCTTTTTAATAGTAATAATAATTATTATTAAAGATAAGTGGGTTCGCAAGGCGGCTTAGACCGGTACGGTGTCGGTGAATAGGCTCAGTTTGTTGCTGTAGTAATGTCACATAAAGCTGTCAGTGGACACTGTCAACAATAATTATTTTTTAAAATTGCGTCTTCGATTGCGTTTTAATTCCGTATTGATAAGCAGTTATTGAGTAAGTTCGATTAAATAATAACCAATTTGTTCCTAAATTAGTGATTTTTAGAAATGCAGTCACAAATTGAGTGATAAATACAAATTTTAGTTTAATAACTCTTGAGTTGTTGACGCTTATTTTGATGTTTGTTTGTATTGTATCTATGTTGATATGGCAACACTTTTACCTCCGCCGGCGGAAAAGTGAAAAGTAAAGCTCCGGCGGAGGAAAAACGAAACTTTACTGCCGCCTACACAGTCGAGTAATGATGGATTTACTGACGTTTGAAGAAAAACTAATTTTGACTATGCTACATTAAGGATAAGTTATACATGGTACTTAAAAAATACAGAACTTATTGTCAAAAAAACAAAAACTTTGGAATATCGGGAAACCTTTTACACAAAAAATAAAGCTCGTATTAAGATAAAAATAAAAGTCAAAAACATCTTTACCAAAAGTGTACCGTTGCGGAGAAAATCCATGTCAATTATTGAAAAAAATCTTCTTTTTCTTAATTTTGTCCGTATTTTTTTCAGCAACGATGCACAAAAAAGGTATTTGACTTTTATTTTTATCTTAATAGGAGCTTTATTTTTTCTGTAGAAGGTTTTCCGATATTCAAAAGTTTTTGTTTTTTACCCATAGTTTTTGTATTTTTTAAGTATCCTGTATAACTTATCCTCAATTTAGCATAGTCAAAATTTGCTTTTTTCCAAGCACCAACTTTTATCAGGAATAAAATTTTCTGTGAAATAGATAATAAGAAAGTTTCCCATAAGAAATATGACTTAGCTCGTTTATCCCCTGTACCTTTCATTTGTTTTGGTCCCCTACCTTCAAATGGTAGAATATACTATAAATTAAAAGAGTTCGGCGAGGATGACGGGGAAGAGACGAAGAAAAAAGTTATCCCGCACTTGATTTGAATTGTGGACGGTCCTCTCTATATTCGATCGCCGTGTCGAACAGTGGTTGAAAAAGATCCATTTTCGGAAAAAAATCTCCGAAATTAATTAACTGAATTTCTTGAAAATTTGCACATACTTTTTGTGTAGAACACAAGATAAACATATTTTCTTCCATCCCTAACCATGTTCGGCCCTGTAAACAACCTTATTTATATAAAGTTTCTACTCCATCACAAATTGTTATTTATTTTTAATAATTGCCTCAACTTCAGAAAAAGGTAGAGTCGCATAATTTAAATTGAAAATTAACCTTAATAACAAACGCGCCGCTGACAAAATGTTGATCATATAATTACACAGTGTTGTGATTTAATCACGGAAAAATTGATTTAGAGGGCGGTGATTTTTTTCGGATATATCCTCGGACGCGGCAATTTTTATTTCCATTTCTGCTACCTTATGCTAGTATATATAGGGTGTTGCGTAAATGTGATACCACGTCTACGTCGCCTTTTTTAAATGAATTGATAATGAAACATCGAGATATTTCAATTTTGACGTCATGTAAAATATACAAAAATAATGAGAAGAGGCAAAGCAACTCGTGTACATAGGATTATGAAGAAACAAAAAATATATATTTTATACTAACACTAAAACTGCTAGGCGAACGTACTTGTTTATAAATAATAAATTAGGAGCAGTAAACAAAAAGAGAATCAACATAATTACAAATATATAATTTTCATGGAACTATAAACAAAAAGAAATATTTATTTAAATTTAAACAAATATGAAGCATATAAATAAAATTGTCTTATAGGAGGGAGATACTAAGATTTAATGGAAGTTCTGTTTTCGTAAAAGAAATTGAAATTAATTTATTTCCAAAACCGGCTAGAGACAGGTAGGGAAATATTAAGAAAAGTTGTTCATAATTAGGCGGAGTCCTAAAACTGAAAAATATGCAGGGTGTTCCATTATGTTTTCACCGGTTTGGAGTAGAAGCGGTAACGCATGGCCAAAAATATTCGTAGATCATGGTCGTTTATCTCGGTTACCGAATTTTGATAATGATTCCTTATTTACTTCTCCATAAACGTCTAATATACCATCCATCCATCCTATAACTAATTTTATTTAAGTTTAAAATTAAAATAGTTGCCATACTTCTGTACTTTTGATCACCACTCATCATAACTTTCAATCTTCATGATTTTCCGGGTTACAAGCGAACGTTTCGGAAAGCAGAGGAGATCGTAGATCTCAAAGTAGGCTATTTAACCATTTGGGGCAATTTGTGGCAAAATAGTTTTTGATCCAACAAATTTTTCCTTTTAAGAAAAAAAAATTATTTTCTATAAACTTAATTTTTTTTAAGTAAAAGGCTGTTTTTTTTTTATATTATAAGTCTAATTCTCTTTTCAAAAATGTGAACTATTTTTAAAAATGTACCGTATCAAAAGCTCCTAAAAGTATGTCTAGCAAGAGAATAAACTCAAAAAGTAATTAATTTTTAGTTTGCAAAAAGAATTCTCCAAAAGCTACGTAAATTTGAAAATAAAGTTTCATGTTTCAAAGTCTGTTATTTGAATTAAATAAAATTTTCTTCATTTACTGAATTTGAATTTAGATATTTTTTTCATAGGCCTCTACTACTGTATAATAATATTCATTTGAAAGTTGCATCACAACGACAAGTATTATTTTTGCTGTTAGTGTAATATTTGATTAGATGTCCAAGCTGGGTCGTTTACTTTCAAGCACTATTAAATGCGGGCTTAGACTACATTTGTCATGGCAGAACTAATTAAATTAGGATATAAATCTTCATTTATGAATGAATGAATTGCAACTTTTCTTTTGAAGTTACTGGTGATTTTTATTATTTTTAAACATGTTCTACAGGTAAAATTTTAATCGATTAAGATCGGCTGATCTCTGATGCCAATCTTACGGTTTCCAATTTTTTCTCCAGCCAACGGTTGTCAAAAAAACCCTAAAGTTCCAATATAACTTGATCCCAATCGCAATTTACAGTTTCTCCCATCTCATGGGCAATAATATTAATTAACAACCTCGGTAATAACTTGAATAAGATCAGTATAGAAACGTATCATGAAATATTGTACTTCATTTGCAATTGTAAAGTCGTTATATGGTATGCTATGTCAACTTAATCTTCAAATTCTTTATTGTTTGTTATTATTTTTCTTATATATCATTTTCTTCCTCTTTTGACTTTGTTCTGATTCTCTACGTTTCTGGCAGTTTTTTTCTGAATGAAATCTGGTTTTGAATGGAGTAAAAACACAAGACTGATTTGGCGTTGTATATTATCTCTGGAATGTATTTGATAGGTGTCTTTATTGCTTGTATTTCAATATTCGGTTCTCTACCGTGTTTTAAAGGAATATAGGCATATGAAATATATAAAATAATATCAACAAGTCCTGAAATTATGGTAGAAAGTGATGATCTTGAATATCTATTCTAATCATTTCTTTCAAGTAATTTTTCTTCAACATCGTTACTTGACTCATCAATATCTGATATTGGAAGAGTATGAAGTGTTATAATTTAAGTCTTGCCGATGAAAACATTTATTTTTTCTTGAATAAAAATTTAATTTTTGATGCCTTTATCACAGAATTTACGTTCTTTTTACAGTCAAAAAATTAAGATATATTTTTGGTTCTGAGATCAAAGTAGGTATATTAAACAAAATTAATACAAAAGCTAAAGCATTGGTAAAGGAAGATATAGCAGGAATATAATCGCTTGTCTTCACAATTTGGCAAAGGGTACTAGAGGATACATAATATTTTGTTATGCTTATTAATGCAAAATACAGCTAAAATTTGTGTGTCAATTATTACATCATGACATACACTTCTAAAATAAAGCGTAATACTGTTTTACATGAACACGAAAAATAATGGTATGAAAATAAGAAAACTTACCACATGACAAGATCCTATTACTACACAGATGATGGTGCACTTTGATTTAGCCTAACCTCCCACCAAATGGAAATTTAGTATTATATCCGAAACAGAGCATAGATAAGTACATATTCAGAAAAGGTGTTTACAATTGTAATTACATACTTTCTGACAGAAGCAGCAACATCGTACTCTCAAAAATATTTTAGCGAGGTAGATAATGTTCGTATATATACACATGGCCTAATTTTCAGAGCGATCCGTTGACTGATTTGCAGCACTTACTATGGTGCACTCTGTATGTTAAAACCTCTTAAGTAGAATTTTCTCAAAGCTTAATCAATATCCGCATCTAAAATCGAAAGGAAACCAAGCTATTAACAAATTAAATAGCCCATGAATAAAGTTAGTGCAGCCTGTACTTGCCAAGTGAAAAAAGGGAATAGGAAACCGAAACTTTTCCAGTTTAATTGAATTAAATTAGAGCGGGATACAGTTGCTCCAGTTCAATATACGAGCTGGATTTTATACGCCAGGTGTTGATTACAATAACTGGGAAATATATTTCGAGATATGTTGCTGAATATTAGGTTTAATTCAAATAGATCGTAATTTCGAAAAATGTGAATTGCAAGCGAAGCGTTAAGAATGTAAGCCTTAGATCGTTACATAAAAATGTAGTCGATTAATAATTATCGTGGCATAAAATGTGATAAGAATAGAAAACATATTCAAAACAATCTTTTAGAGATATCATTTACGATTTAGAAGTTGTAATAAAACGTTAATTCTAATTAGGCTTTGTCTTTTCTAATGAGAATAACTACTTTAAAATTAAATAAGAATATTTCATAAAATTAGGCAGAGCTACTTAAATAATTTTTGTATTTATTTTTTTTTTTAAATCGTTTATTCAAACACAATATCGATACAGTAAATTTAACTAATTTTAACAATAATTCTCTAATCAGTGCTTGTAAACACTGGCCCCGAGAATAACAGAACAAAAATTAATATACACTGCAATGTTGCTTATAATTAATTAACATTTTTAAAGTTTTTTAATTTTTTAATTGCATCTGTAATAGAATTTCTCTAACATATATTAGTTCTTGTAGAAACCTGATAAACATTAGTGATTTCGTTTGGTAGTCATGCACATTATGGTAAAACATCATATTTATGTTGCATTTTTGTAGATTATTAATGATTTTATAAACAACTATTACAATACAGTATAATTTAATTATTAACTTGAATATTAGTAACGTAAAAATACATATATTATTTACTGACATATACACAAATTTAATAACATTTTCATCCAATAATTAAGAAATTAGTTATTTCTGATACAACATTGTTTGATAATAATTGCTGAAAAAGTTTGAAACAAATAATTAATTAACTTAAAATTGAATAATTTTTTACTTACTTATACACTAGTTCAATTAAATAAAAACGTTGGCTACCGTGAGACATAAACATAGCATCTCAGGTTATTTTCTATAATAGCCGCGTGACACACGACACACCATTGGGGTCTCGGCGATAAAAAATATGCACTCTAGCACACTGTGCCTTAGTCGGCGACTCAGTTCTACATAAGTTTTATGAGACTGAAAGAGCTCGGCTGTTAGTGTCTGAAGCTGTTTTTGGTTTTCGTATCTGAGTCTCAAGCGGTTACTCATGGCCTGAAATATACATAATTCATAAAGTCAAGAAATATAGAAAAGGAACGTCTTGATTGAGTAAAACACAACATAAAAGCAAATGTTCCTCTAAAAAATAAAATGATTTGCTTGAGGAGCTCTACTTTGGGCTTATAGAATTAGCGTCTTTATTGACTAGAATACAAAATAAAAGCAAAAAAAAAGCAAGATACATAAAGTTAGTAACAAATACTTAAAACAAATTATTTGTTGCAGTTATGCACCTGAAAAAACACCTAAGATAGAAATATTTCTCACATGCAGTGCGCTTCAGTTTTGCTCGAATTCGCGTCCATCTACAGCAATTTTGAGCCTTCACGCATGCGTAAATGCTAATACGTATGTTTTTCAAAGCTATTTTTTGTTATTTTTTCTTGAATTTGGGCATTGCCGTGGG
The DNA here is from genome assembly GCA_016904865.1 of Pissodes strobi. NCBI lineage: Eukaryota > Metazoa > Arthropoda > Insecta > Coleoptera > Curculionidae > Pissodes > Pissodes strobi. Next base: position 506,950 of record MU181921.1, on the reverse strand, counting down.
GTTAGTTTGGGTTAGTTTTGTTTGGTTGGGCCACTAGAGCGAGCGAAGAGAGCGTCCGGCTCGTCTCTGTTGCATTTGTACGATATTTGCGCGCATAGGACGACACGAACAGACATGTGGAAAAGAAACGCCACATTTGTTGCATGCGGCCATAAGGTCAAATTTTATATGTTACTCATTGGAGATTCATAATAAACTTTTTTTTTAATCTTACGAGTGTTCTAGGACACTAAATTGACATTTAAAAAAAGTTCGCTGGAGGGTCTGATTTGTTTTAGCATTACGGCAGCCAACGTGTTAATTTTAATATTGTCTTGAACACATTGTACACTTTAATAAAATGCCTCATTTTATGTGTTTAAATATTTTTTGTATTTAACTAGTAAAAGACAACCTTAATACAATTATTAACTTTCATATTAATAACGTAAAAAATAGATATATTGTTTGCTAACGTACACACTAAAAGTCACAATCGAAGAGCGTACACCGGCCGAAAAACCGACAAACCAGGGGAAATACGTAGAACGAACCATGGCCGACGGGGACGGCGAACCCCCCGGCGATAGCACACCCACGATAAGCGACTTTCAGGAAGTACTCAAGCATAATGAAGAGCTCAGCATGGACCTGCAGGCCTCAAGGTTAAGACTCCACAAAGCCATAGATGTTTATGAGGAAAGGCTTAAGAAGCAAGATGCCAGGATCAAAGAACAGGATGAGATTATCGCAGCTCTCAAAGAGCAAATAACAAGGTATTGTAACCAATCAGCTAGCACACTCATCACCAACACCAACTCCACCACACCCAGGATGGACATATCATCGAACACCTCGTCAGAGGCTGCTGACAACGAGGAATTTACTACTGTCACAAATAAAAACAAAAGAAAATCGTTAAAAACACCTAAAAACTCCGAATTTCCTGACCTTCCTCCATCAAAACACCCAAAAACCAATAACCCATCCTATACACCAAAGCCCAACATGGTCGAATCGGCCTCCTCCGGGGGTTCAGGCCCCTCAAAGGCCGCTTCGATCACCAGGTCGCCTAATTTCGCTCCTAAGTCTAGTATGATTCCCAAACCTCCTGCGTTAAGTATCCAAGGCTCTTCAAGCCAAATTCAAGGCTCTTCTAGCCAAGACCAGGGCTCCTCAAGCCAAGTTAGCACACCGAAGTACCGGGTGCCACCCATTGTCCTGAGAGACAAGTCTAAAAACATAGCAAACTATTTCAAGATTAACAAGATCAACTTTGGAAAGGCCTCCGTAGTGCCGGAAGCAGTTAAGATCTTTCCGGACACTCCGGCCGATTACCGTTCAATAACGAAGTATTTCGAAACTAACAAGATCCCTTCTCACTCTCACCGGTTTCCGGTAGAACGAACAGTCCATGTAGTACTACGTGGAGTGCTCGAGGACTGGTCGACCGATAAGGTGAAGGGGGAACTGACCAGTCTAGGTTTCAATCCGATAAATGTGGTCAGATGGTTTAGCAAATCGGGCAAATCAATACCCCTAGTTTGGGTTAGTTTGGGTTAGTAATATTGCCGATTAATTAGAAAGCAATATTCAATCTAAATCTTATAGAAAATATAACCGTCAAAGTAGAAAGCCAACGCACCAAAGCACGTGACACGCAGTGCCACAGGTGCCAATTATATGGTCATTCGGCATTCAAATGCCAGGCCGATCCTTTATGTGTTAGATGCGCCGACTCGCATCTTACTAGTGAATATCCTAAGGGCAAGGAGAAGTTGCCCGACCCAAAATGTGCACTCGGCGGAGGTGCACATACCGCGAATTACTCCGGCTGCGAAAAGCACCCCAAAAACATACGTTCCAAGGCCGCGGCAACTCCCCCAGGTCCTCAGGGCACCAGGTCACCTCCAGCGAGTTTTAAGTGGAGCTTGAGGAAAACTCCAAATTGGCTGCTACCGTAGCGCCACCTAGTAATACCGAATTCAACCCGCAGATGTTTGATTTTATTTCATATATGCATGCTTCCATGCAAACTTTTATGCAGTCTATGCAGAACCAACTACAGCAGTTCATAAAACCCATGCTTGCTTCAAACAGCAATGCCCGTAAATAAATTTGACCCAGCTGTTCTATCAGTGGTGACAGTAAATATAAACGACATCAAAGGCAAGCAGCCTGAACTGCTTCACTTTCTTGAAGACCATAACGTTTATGTGCTTCTTATTCAGGAGACTTGGCTCAAAGGCCAGCGCTTCACAGTGCCAAACTATCAGGTATTTCGCAATGATAGAGTAGGTAGAGCCGGCGGCGGTACGATAGTTCTTATCAAGAACTGTTATACTGCTTGGGCTCTGCCTCGTCCTCAAAATAACATCATTGAAGGCACCTACGTAAAGATTAAACTAATGCAAACCTTTCTGACAGTAGGCTCGGTTTATTGTAGCCCAAATGCCAACTTAACAGACCAGAGCCTAGCAGACTTACTTACTGACGACAAACCAATCCTCATAGGCGGCGACTTGAACGCTAAACATCACGAGTGGGGCTGTAGGATTAATAACACCCGTGGTCTCGCCGTAAGGCGGCAATCGCAGCACCTGAACTTCGCGGTGTTGGCGCCAAGGTCGCCTACTCATATCTGGGACAGGGGCGCCCCCGAAATTCTAGACATATTCCTAGCAAAACAGACTGATATCACGTCGATTCCAATCGCGATTCCGGCCCTATCTTCAGATCATCTCCCTGTGCTGATTGAGTACGGTAATCCGCTCTCAAGAGGGCAGGGATAAGTATCAAAGACTTGCCACAACTGGCATAGGCTCCAGAACATACTCAAAGACTCTCCTCCGATAGACGACATACCAAACGTAGACGCTCTCGAGAGGGCAGTAGACTCACTGACAGAACTAATCACATAGACAGTAGCTCTAACCTCAATCACAAAGACTTCCAAGTTTTCTAAACATGGAAGACTGCCGCCTGAGATCATGTCCTTGATTCGTGAAAAGAACAGACTCAAGAACTTGGCACGTCGGACTGGTAATACGGTGGTCAAGGTCACAGTCAACGTTCTTACTCAGCGGGTCAAGGATGCGATGTCGGATTCTGACTCACGAGGACAACTCAGTGTTCAAACTGACTCGAGCACTAACTAGAGGCAGCAGAAAGCCGCTGCCTCACATAACTAACGACAATGTCACGCATACAGACCCACAAGACAAAGCTAAACTGTTTGCAGAGATTCTCTGTGAGCAGTTCAGCGAAAACAAGGACGGCCACACGGCCAAACATGACAGAATTCAACGGACTGTACAGATATTCGCGTCCATGCCTGTGGGCGCGAATCAGCTGCCAAAAACCGCACTGACTGACATCCAAGAGATCGTGCGGCAGACTACCACACGAAAGGCCCCAGGGCTAGACGCAATAACTAACCTAGCGCTGAAGAAGTTACCGGACAACATACTCACGGATCTGGCGACGATCACGGACGCAATTATCACTCTTGGCCACTTTCCAAGCTCTTGGAAGAAGGCCAAAGTCATACTAATTAAGAAAGGTAACGAAATCCCTAACAAGGCAAGTAGTTACCGGCCAATAAGCCTTCTTTCGAGCCTTGGTAAAGTGACTGAGAGGGTAATACTCAGACACATTAACAGATTTTTAGACAATACGCAGGACCTACCCCCGGAAAAGTTCGGATTTCGGGCAGGGCTTGAGACAACTAACCAGACGGTACGACTCGCCTCTGACGTACTCAGAGGCTTGAACAAACGTTGGCACACAGGAGCAATATTCCTAGACGTCAGAAAAGCGTTTGACAAGGTTTGGCATGACAGTCTAAACATCAAAATGATTAGACTAGGCATGCCAAATCAATTAGTTAAGATTGTGCAATCCTACCTGCACAACAGATCTTTCGTAGTTGCCTTGGATCAGGTAGAAACCCATCTCAAGCCCATCAGTGCTGGTGTCTCTCAGGGCTCACCACTGTCGCCGGTTTTATACAATATATTTACCTATGATATCACTCAAACACATCGGTCACCAAACTTTATCTGTTTGCTGACGACACGGCAATAACTGCCGCGTCGAAAAAGCCTCGTATCATAACATCAAGGCTTAAGAGGCACATCAACGCTCTTGAGAAGTGGCTACGGGACTGGAAAATAAAACTGAACCCGGGAAAAACTCAGGCAGTGTTCTTTTCCAAGTCCCGTCTTGCCAATCCTGAAACCACTCTAAGACTAGCTGGGTCAAAGATAACCTGGCTGAGACAAGCCAAGTATCTCGGGTTAATTTATGATAAGAGACTCAACTGGACGCAGAATACCAGAAGACTCATAAGCAAGGCCAATGGCCAAATAGCGGCTCTCTACCCTCTGCTGAATGCTAAGAGTAAGCTTAAACTCAACACCAAGCTGCTAATCTATAAAGCGTTCATACGCTCGGTACTTACATATGCGAGCCCCACTTAGAGCATTTGTCATGACCACCAACTCTTGATGATAGAGAGGATAGAAAACAAAGTTTTGAGAATCATATTAGACGCGCCCAGGTGTGTGAGAGGGTCAATCCTCCACCGCGACACGGGCCTAGAGACATTCTAGGCTTTCAACTCTAGACTAATAGGCAACTATTATGACAGAGTTGGAAGGCTAAATGCTCCGATCCTTCGGCAGTCGCTGACCCCCTCCCGCCCTGGAAGCACCTACAAGGTGCCTTTCGACTTTGTTAGGTTTCACAACCTACACTAACACACATACTCAAGTACACATTCATCCGTACACCACCACGAAACACTAAACATTCGCTACACCCTAGCTGATTAGTGTCAATACTTTGTAACATAGCGGAAGCTAACAATGTCATGTCTATCTATGAAAGATCATACAAAAGAAGTTATAGGCATGGCCTGGCTTACTAGCTAACGGAAACAGTGTACACACTAAACTAATGATATGTTAATCCTAATTAATCAATTATGTTTATCAATATGTACACTAATTTGATTTCAAATAAATAATTAACAACTTAAAATTGACTAATTTGTGTACATAATAATGCAAAAATTTAACTAAATATTGATCGTAATATGCTCCTGCAATTCGTTCAACTGAACAAGTACTCACCGAACTGTTTCAACATCCAAATCAGCATCATCTCAGTCTTCATATCCATCCCATCTGCTTCTTCTGTGGCGATTCTGGAGATGAGGTCGTCCATGATGCATTTGAGGTGGCTGTTGTTGATATTGGTATTGACGTTGTTGCAGCTCTTGCTGGTTTTGAGGTCTTTGCGGCAAGCCAGCAGGAATTCAAATATTGCTATCCTCGAGCTGCAGCTTGAAAGGGATAGACCCCTTCAAGCTGCTAACCCAAACTAACCTTATTAAATTTCCTAATCAAATTTCTGTAGAGCAACGATATAAATGAAATATATTATGAAATCACTTTTTAATGTGCTTAAAATGCGCAATATCTTAAGGTAAGGGCGGTCACGAAACTTTGATTCTCTCATTATGTTAGTAAATGCTTAAGACAAAGTGCTGTCTATTTTCCACCATTCTTAAAATAAGAACTTGTCAATTCGGTGAAGGATTTTTTTGTCGAATGTAGAAGATACTTTTCCGAATGAAGTACTAGACGAAACAATGAATTAAACTTAAAATGTCTCATTCTTTCTACATACAATTCAATTGTAAATTTAGTCGAACTGTGACATGTGAAATAAATTTTCACGAATCGCTGATTTAACAGTAACGTAGGTATGCATTTAGAAAATGCTCCCTTTCATTCACAGGCAACATTTCAAAAGAATATATTCATAGATGTAATCCATATATTTTGAATATATAACAATCGATACAAAGAATTGTATCAAGTTATTTTTAATATTATTTTTTGTAAAATTGAATTAATAAGATTTTAATATGAACAACGGCAATAAAAAATTAAAAGTGATTCAAATAAATAAGATATGATTTTATTAAAGTTTGAAAAATCTTATACTTTAAATTAAATAGTTGGGTTATTAATGAAGCTGTTTTAAGGGGGATGTCAACTGATTGGAAAAGGAGGACAAATTTGAGGAGGTTTTGGTTGTCTAATTCCCAGACGGAATTTGAAGGGCTGCGATTGCACAAGATGTTACTTGTCATCTTTATTTGGTGCCTCGGTCGGGAAATCCGCCAGGCAATCCAAGTTGTTTTTTGGTTTGTTCTTTACCAGGATTAATAATTATAAGGTAGTGGAAGTCTTTTAGCAATTTAAAACATATTGAATAAAACGACCGAGAAAATGCATTATAGTTTGAGACAGATCTTTATAAATTGGTCAAAATATGTAAAACTCTAACCATCTCAAAAAAAATTAGAAAAGTTTCTTGGTAGTGTTAGTTTAACACAATATTTTCAAGCCTCATGCATGCCTAACAATATTGCCTTTTCCAGCAACACCTCTGCAAAAGGACTAAGTGCTCGCAAAATTTTAGCTCGTGACGTCATCCACGTAGACCTTCTATTCGTGGCAAAGATAGACTACTACGATAGTAGCGAATATTAGGATGCGAGCATATAAAGAATGTATTTCTTACATTACAATTTCTCCAATATTGTAGAAACATATTTCCATAAGGTGTTCATTCCTTTTTTATAATGTGGTATTTCGTAATTTATTTATTTAATTATCTAATCCTTCTGCCTTGTTCGTGCACTTTCCTAAAATAATACACTGGACTCTCGATAATTTGCCACTCGATGATCGGCGACGCCGGATAATTGGTGGCCACCGCGCCGCGCCGCCGCGCGCTATGTACAAATTCTCTAAATGTGAAAAAGTAAATAAGGACGTTGTAAATTTCGTATATTTTTACTAACTATCTGTATTAGATACATTATTTATATTATGTATCTATACCTATCAAACATTGAGACACCTTGCTTCTATATACATATTTATAATCATACATATACTCGCCAGATAATTTGCCGATCTCAATAATTGGCAGTACCGCTGTTGGATCAGCCAATTATCAAGAGTCTACTGTACCTTCCTTATAGATTGAAACAGCGCAAACAAAACAAACCATTAGTTTGGCGCCGATACCTAATGGCTGCCGTAAACGTTAGTTAGTGTTATTTTCTTGCATTTTTCTGGCATCAGAACTATTTATGTGCTTTTAAGTGCATGACAGTAGTACCAAATATGTCGTTGTATATATTCAGGTACAATGTTTATATTGTTAGGCGTATTTATAAATACGTAGAACTATATATTTTGGACTTAAAGATTTGTTTCTTTTGCCGTTTGAGTACAGCCAATAACATTGAGTGGGTATTGGTACAGCATATTTTATAAGTTTCTGTTCATGTGTTCGAATTCCCAAAGGATCTAAATTTACAAAAAAAAAAACAACACGAAAGTTTGTGAAGCTCATGAAAGTAGTATAACAAAAAGTACAAACGCTGGTAAGTTTTTTACAATAGATTTACTAAAACCAAACTTTCTACATTTAAACTACCAAAGATCATCTTGAAGATAGATTTGGTAAATACAGCCAAATGACAAGTTGTCATTGTCATATTTCTGTGCGACACTTATACGAGACAGAGGGGAGATTTAGAATTCAATTTATATTAAGACTTCAGTCTCGCAGTTTTGGCCCTATTAATGTTAATAAGTTCCATGAGCTACCTGATTTAATTTGAGATCTATTTCTTTAAAAGTTTAATGCATTTTTATGGCTTGTGTTCTATATTATAGTTTATAGTTTTAATACCTAAACATTCAACTAAGCACTATGTTAGGCTCTATGTTAGGTAAATGAAATTTTAAAGTGCATAACATACATACTACATTAGACCTGCTACTTATGTTCTTTGAAGAAGAAACCGATTTTTTAAAAACAATTATATTTCTAAATACGTCTTTACAGTACAAGCTTTAAGCAGAGAATAAATCGCGTAACAATGATTTGAAACGACTTGATACATAATCGCAATGCAGATAAAGCAGTTTCTTGGAAGCTTCTGGTATCGTCAGCAACTTCTGTACACATAACTCCTCCCTCCTTAGGATGAAAAAACAACGGATGTTGGTTTTGAAGGGTTGGAAGGATCCAAATTGATTTCTTCCATTTCTCCATTTTGAGGGCTTTCTTTTCTTCTCTGGTATCGGTTTCGGAATGCCAAAATTAGTTTTTTCCGTTGCCAAAGTAATACGAAGAGCAGGATGATGGCCAAACATAGCAGAATGACTCCATAGGCAATTGGGAATCCATCGATTGGTCCATCGAACGTTTCTTTTATAGGTGATAGGCGATTGGCTATGTCCTTCAGGTGGTATATTTCTTCGATATTTAATTGTGTTAAATTCGGTGTTCCATAAGTTACTTCAGTTTTCAAACTTTCCATTTGGATTTCATGTAGGATAAGCGGTTTTCCTTGTGTAATTTGGAGGTCATTGATAAACTTTTTGTTTTTAATCCTTACTTCACAAGTTTTCGGGATTTTTATCAATGTGGGCAGGTTAATTTCAATATGTTGATCGGATTTACATTTGGAAAAGATTCTTTCCTTTGTGGCTGGAAGAACCAATATTTCTTCTTGCGTTATTTGTTCTGTTATCGTTTCTTGCGTTTTGAGCTGGACAATTGGGCAATTTTCAATTGGCGAGCCTTGCATCAGCTGAAGAGTACATGGGTCTTGTGGATGGAAATCTTCCGTGCAATGGTAGGTTTCTTCGAGTAAAGGACAAATTTGTTCAGCAAACTGTGTTTTTTCGTCTGCTTGAGCCAAATACGGGTATTTTGGGATAGATACTCTTTGGTTTTTTATGATAGGAAAAAGGTGATATAAGTTCAGATTTTCAGGTCTAAGGATAGGTATGTGAATAGCGAATATCAACTTAGTACCAGAAAAAGTTACTTGAGTACCAAATAATTGGTAATATGAGAGTATATTTTTAAAATTAGGAATTTCATTCGTATTATACATTCCGCTTAGAAATTCTAGCATTTTTTGTAATTCGAGACTTGATATTATCGAATTGTGCAAAGCATTTAATTTGGAAAACATAATAGCATCCTCTAAGTTGTCTATAAATGTTATTAAGTTTTGGCAATCCAAATTTATCTGGTAGATTATACCGTGGAAGCTAATGTAGTTACTCAGATTTGTAATAGTATTCCGAATAGCTCCTTGAAAATATTTAAACTATATTCAAGTTTCTTTTGGTTATTTTGTAAAACCGAAATAGTCTTGTTATAATTATTAATTAAGTTTTTTGAGAGTGAAATTTGGGAATTCAGCTCACTTATAATGTTTTTCTGATTCCGCTCTAAACTCATGATGGCTTTATTATATCGTTTTCCGTCTTCAGCATCTAACGTGCCAAATAACCATTTATTAGCACTCCCCACTATATTTAGTAGGCCTCTTTTACTTCTATGAATGTGTGGATAGAGATTTTCGAGTTTTTCCTGCGTAGTTTGCATTAGATATTCTGTACGCAATAAAATATTTTCTGAAAGACTGTGATAAGACATGGGGTTAGTAGTATTTTGCTGACTTAAATATTTCTTAATTATCAAGAAGTGTTTTTCCATTTTCCTTAACTGTACGATTATTGGGTTTAAATCTACATAATGTAAAAATGTGTGTTTACTATAAATAAGTTTAGCTTGTCCTAATTGTACAGGAAGTATTGGATTCTTGATGGTGGTTAATTGAATATCAGTGGATTGGAGAAAATTTGCCTTTTTTATAAAATATTTTATAGTAGGATAATTATTAATACAAGCTAGAATAATAATATAGCATTATATAGCAACTACTAAATAGGCTGAGTTTGTTTTTTATACATAAATGCTAAATAGTGCAAGTGTGCGTATAATTATTATATTATTTGTTAAGTTACGTTTTTTCCTTTTAGAATTTTACCATACGAGTTAGCGTGTTTATATTAAAAGGTACTTTCATTTTCTTTCTCGTATATTTCGTTCCGTGTTTAACTGGTTGTTTTACGAACTTCTTTATTTTTGGAAAGATGTTTTTACAGGTTTCCGTATAGTTACTATGTCTTTTAAATCAAGATCTTTTGGTCGTTCGTAAAATATTGGTTTAGTGACATATCTGGAAATTATTTCTTTATTTCCACAATCTATGATTGCTTCTAAACACTCTAATAGGTCCATGCCTATTATTCCTTCAAATCTGTCGCAGAAATCGAGGACATAGAATTTATAGTTTTTGTTTACTTTAAAATCTTTAAATATGGGTATTATAACTGCTTGATTATGGTTTGATGTTGTTTGTAAGGTTTGTACTGGATAGTTTTCCTCAAATGTGCGCTCATTGTAGAATTTTTGAACGATTTTAGGAGAGATGAAACTTCTACTGCTTCCTGTATCGACTAGGAAGTTTGCATTAAGTTCCGATATGAAAATATACGGTAGACTTTTGTCAATGCTATTTATATATATTATTTTGTCTCGTTTACAAATAGATTGCAGTTTAGTTTCGTTAATTTTCGTTTTTTGAGGTTGAATTAAATTTTTATCATTGTGTATTTCTTTTTTTATTTTCTTTTTATCAGAATTTTCAACATTTTTTGATTCAGGACTAAATTCTGCTATTTTTGATTTCAGTAAACAACAAGGTGTATTCATTGTTATGGTTTTCGCTTGACGATCTTTTACATTGTCACAAATTAATGTATTTTGTTGACTAGGTATTTTGATCGTATTATTACATTGATATATACAATGGGGAAAATATTGCTCGGCAATAGATGGTTTTAGAATAGATCGCGAACTACCGGTATCGATTAATAGTTTAATTTTAGGATTATTTATTTCGACATAGGGTAATGCATTATTTGAAGAAATATTAATTTCTATCATATCTGTTGTTCGTCCGGCCCTTTTTCCAGAAAATTTTGGGAATTACTGTCGGTATGCGTTTGATTATTTTTTTCGGCGTTTTGGCCAATAAAATCCGACATTTGGTAATTTTCCAGGTCATTGTCAGGGCCTGCGGGCTCGTAATAAGTTTGCGATTCATCATAATAATTAGCAGAATAATTATTACAACTATCAGTATAGGATACGTCTTCTGTATTCTCACAATATTCATTAGTATGCAATTCCTCAAATGAAAATTTGGGGTTTTGATTTGGCTGTTGCCTAGAGAAATTCTGATTTGGGAAATTTCGTCTATTTGTCATCATTGTGGGATTTCGTGAAACAGTAGACATTGGTGTAGGTTTTGGTAATTGGTTTGGTGGTATTTGGTTTGGTCTAAACACGTTTTGTGGACGTCCAAACACTTCTTTATTCGTAGGATATCTACGGGGTGGAAGTTGTCGAGGTTGAATGTTTATAGGCTGATTAGGCCAATTTGGTCTTGTAGAAAAATTCGGGTTTTGTCCGTATGTATTAAATGGAACCGCGAAAAATTATAATTCTGATTTATGGGATTATTTGGAGCAACAGCAAGCTGTTGAAAATTATTTTGTCTAAAATTTGGACTATAATTTTTCGTATGTTTGTTTGGATCAAAGAAATTACCATAAAGATTTTCAAAATTCTCGAATTCGCTCACATATGCCATAGCATCTTCTAGTGATGCTGGTTGTTTAAGATGCATATTATTTTTAAGTGTACCAGTAGAACCTGCAATAAATGTACTCAATGCGGTTTTTTCATAATAATTAATATGACACAATTTTTCATTAGCATTAAGGTTAGGATCATTACAGATTCTTTGAACAACGTTACTTCTAATTAATTGTAATCTACTACCAAAATCACTTAAATGTTCGCCCTTGCAGGGTCTTGTTCTTGTTAATTCCTGAACTAAGCAATCAAGGTTCCTGCGATCAGAAAAACATTGCAATAAAGCTATTTTTAGGGTATCCCAATTTTGTAATTCGGCGCGATTGCCAACCATAGTTTTGGCTCGGCCAGTTAACTTTTCTTGAATACAGTCATAAATATGCTGATTTAAATCGTTATCATTAAATGCCTTATATTGATTAACAAGATCGTCACATCTTTTAATGAATTTATTTAATGTATTACTGTTACCATCATATGGTTTAATTATATCTAATTTACTTCTAAATAAATCCCAATTAACTTTGGGTGGATCATCTTTATTAGAAGCCATTTTATTTAGCAAATTTAAACTTTCTAAGCCAGAAATTTGGCTACTTTCAATATCAGTAATTTCGGATAAAGACTCCGCTATTTCTTTTAAATTAAACATACAGTATATATGTACAGGGTGTCCGGTTATAAATGTAACCCCCCTTTAACTTTTTTATTTGCCCTCGTATAAAAAAATGTTATATACAAAAGTTGTAAGGATTTTCATAGTTTTCTGCGGTGTTACTAGAAAAACAATTGAACATCGAAATTCTACTGTACAGATTAAATTAATGTTTTGTTTAATGGGACACCCTGTATATTCTTCGTTATATCGATAGAGCTCTTTAAGGCGAGTTCAGTAATATAAGGTTTGTTGGGTCTAGCTATAATAGTTACCACGTAAATTGCAAGAATGTCGGGTATCTGATTATTTCTGAACCCCTCTCCTAAATTATTTATTTGGTGAGCTAGAAAAAAAATCTTCCTTCAGAAGCTTTTCTGATGTTCAATTGTTTTTATAGTAACACCGCAGAAAAGTTTCTGAAGGAACCTACAACTTTTGTATAGAACATTTTTTCTAGCTCACCAAATAAAGAATTTAGGAGAGGGGTTCAGTAATAATCAGATACCCGACATTTTTGCAATTTACGTGGTAACTATTATAGCTAGACCCAACAAACCTTATATTACTGAACTCGTCTTAAAAAGCTCTACCGATATCCGGAAGAATATACAGGGTGTCCCATTTAAAAAAACATTAATTTAATTTGCACAGTAGAATTTCGATGTTCAATTGTTTTTCTAGTAACACCGCAGAAAACTATATGAAGATCCTTACAACTTTTGTACTTAACATTTTTTATACGAGGGTAAATAAAAAAGTTAAAGGGGGGTTACATTTATAACCGGACACCCTGTATGTATATATTATTATTATTTTTTTCAAAAACTAATCTATTTGTCTGCGATAGACTGATATGATATGCACAATGCACAACCTAACTATCTTTTCTAAAAATCCTTATTCAGAGGGTTTAGGAAAGGCGAAAAGGAAAAAAGCACTTACAGATTCAAAACACGCGTTTGTCTGACTCTTCTTGTTCTTTCCCGATTCTTGCTGCTTACTGCCTGGCTGTCAGTCTCTCGAAGTTCCTTCGTCGAACGTAGATTTTTTGGAGATAGCGCCAAAAGGTTGAAACCCAAGCCACGATTTTTTACCGATCGATTCGATTAAACCGTTGCCGCACTATCCTACCGACTGCGCCACTTATGTTCTTTGAAGAAGAAACCGATTTTTTTTAAAACAATTATATTTCTAAATACGTCTTTACAGTACAAGCTTTAAGCAGAGAATAAATCGCGTAACAATGATTTGAAATGACTTGATACATAATCGCAATGCAGATAAAGCAGTTTCTTGGAAGCTTCTGGTATCGTCAGCAACTTCTGTACACATGACTTGCTAAAGTATATTTTTATCGTTTTGTTTTTTAATTATTTTAAGAAATAATAATTAAGAGGAGGTGTTGAATAGTTCAGTATATGTATTTATGTATAATAACATTTATTTCAGTAGTATAAAAAATATTATACATAAATACATACCCTGAATTTTGGCGCAAGTGTAGGGAATTGCAAGCATGATCTTAATACTACACCTAGTATTAAACCAAAACTCAAACATAACTTTTGTGATTTGTGAGGAAGTCTGTCTCCTTAAAATAGATTAACTATTAAAAGTTTTTATGAATATTAGTGTATGTATATATCCCCTTATATAGTTAAAATTGCACGGCCTACATCGATGACGTCATATCACAAGCAGCAAAGCCTTGTTATTAAGTGGGTTTTGCTTTTTCAATCCACTGCTGCATGGTAGCTGTTATCAAGAATAGATATCAAGAGTGTATATGAGTCATCATCAATAACATTTATTTGGTTCATTAAAACAGAGTTTTAGACACTTATGCCTATCTTACATAAACTAATACTACACAATACATTGCTGGCGGGACGCCTGCATCTTACAACAGATGCTTCTATGTACCTCACACAGATATAAAGCGCGCAAAGAGAGCTGTTTGACTGCCCAGTCTATATTTACAACAGGCAAGTGGCAATGCATAGTTGACGTCAGACTGACTTGGGCGATGCCCTTCAAGTGATTTACGGTAAGACATTACAAACAGATAGCAATAGAGCTAGGTGGCTTGTTTTCAATGGGGAAGGAGGATGAGGGAAGGTAAATATGGGGAAAAAGCACTTTGAAAAACCCCATGTCATGGTTCACTGGTTTTACACTCACGCTTTCATACTCTCATTCATTCTTACATTCATACGTGTTTAAAGCTATCGATGACAGCTTTAATGAGGGGTGATATGTAACAGTTGTTAGAAGCATTCCCGACGAAGTGTAGCCATGCTACGCTTGCCGGAGCAAGGAGCGCAGAGACGGCGTGACTGCAGTGGTACGACTGATGTCGGACTGCTAGCCGGGCCATGTTTATACGGCTTAAAAGTCCCTTAGCAAGCTCCGCCCACCATGCTTTTTGGGTCATAGTGGGTGGAGCTTACTTTGGGATAGTATCGATTGTGCGGGATGGGCACCTTCTGTGCTCCTGCTACTTTCGTTTGACCGAAAAGTAGCCGGGTGGGTTTTAGGGGTGAGTGAGGGTGGGAATTTCTGGGAATTGGGGATATTCAAGGAGGTCTAGGATCGAGGTAAAAGGATGTTGTTCTCCTATGTATGGGCCCGTGTTTGGCTCTATGATTCGGACCGAATTTTGCGTCGGTTATGCTGGCGGTCTTCGGCGAGCCGCGGATACCGTGCTCGAAGAATCTGCACGCGAGTTTATCCACATATTCCCTGACATAGTCGACGTGGGACCACGCGTGCAGATCTGCGGTTCTAGTGTACCAGCCCGCCGAAAAGGCAGCCCTTAAATGCCGGTTCTGGATGACTTGCAGCTTTTGCATTTGAAGATCCGAGATAGAACTCCAAACCGGTGCGCCATACATGAGGAAGGGTCTGGTTATTGACAGGTAGAGGGTTATTTTATTGGCAGGACTCAGGAAGGAACCATGCCTAATAAGGGGACTTAGCCTATCGCAAATTAAGAAATTTTTATTCCTGATATAGGAGACGTGTTCGATGAACGTCAGCCTCCTATCAAGCATGATTCCTAGGTATTTTACTTTGGATTTGGGAGGGATGGGGATGTTATTTATTAGGATGGGAAGGGCTTCAGTATTTTTGTATTTTCGGGTGAAAATGGCCATTTCGGTTTTCGCTGCATTTAACTTAATCTTCCAGTCGGTATCATACTGACTGATCAGTGCCATATAGGCAGCAATGTTGTTTGCCGCCTCCTGCGCGCTGGGTGCTTTAGAATAGAGGGCGGTATCGTCGGCATATAATGCCGACGATGAGGTTGAGTCTGAGTTGCCGATGCGTACCGAAAAGGAGCGCCCGGCCAAGTATGACACGATCAAAGCTGCCAGATGCAGCGGAAAGCCGTGTTTTACAAAAAGTTTATAATACAGGCCGTTATGCCATACTCGATCAAACGCCCTCTCAATGTCCAGAAGCAATAAGGCGGTACAATGCCCTTCATTGAACCCCTCATATATGTCATGCACGATTCTCGCGGCAAGCATGTTAGTGCCATGCTCACCGCGAAAACCGAACTGTTCGTCCGGCAATATACGGAGGCTCAGAGCGGCCTCATTGAATCTGGACAGTATGAGCTTTTCGGCAACTTTGCTCATTGTGTTCAGCAATGAGATTGGGCGGTACGAGCTCGTCAGCTTCAAGTCTTTCCCGGGTTTAGGAAACAGTACTATCCGCGCGATCTTCCACGAACTAGGAAAATGTTGCAAGCGTAGCATAGCGTTCACTATATGCATAAAATGTACAAGGGCTTTGTTGGGTAGGTTTTTGAGGAGAATATAAGGGATGGTATCAGGCCCCGGAGCCTTATTCTTGGGCAGATGGCTAAGAACCTTGCGCAGCTCGGATGGGGTGACAAGAAGTTTATTCATTACAGGGGGCGGAATCGGAAATTTGCTGTTCGAGAACGGCCTTATGAACTCCGTGATATGGGCGTGCAATGGCTCGGTGTCCGGTGCTTCCCTGTGTACGCCCTCAAGGAAGTCCGCTAACGCCTCAACTTTGGCCTGATCGGTCAATACATCCTCGCCGCCATGGCGAATCGCGGGGATGTCAGTTGGGCCTCTGCGAACCTGTCTCGCGAGTTTCCACAGGGAGCCATCTCCCGTGCCGAGCCCATTCACGAAGTCCATCCAAGTCGCATCCCTGTGTGTACGAATATTCTCCTTGATTTGGGCATTTAGTGCATTCACCCTTAGCCGATCGATTACAGTGCGGCTCCTTTGCCACCTGCGTCGAACTCGATTCCGGAGATTGATGAGGAGAAGGATATCGTCAGGAAGAGATTCCGTAAACGGCCTCTTCCTGACTTTCGGACATAATGCGTCTCTGACGTGCTGTGTGTTTTGGGTAAAAGTGTACACTTCACTCTCCAGTCCTTGAACGGAATCAATTTGCCTCGGGATGACAGTTAGGTCGCCCAACCTCGCTCGAAACACCCTCCAATCAAGATTTTTGTATGAAATTGTCTCAATTTCATTAGCTTCCGGCCGCCTAGCGTTAGCTAGACTCATCCTAATTGGAAGGTGATCCGAGTTGAGATCGCCTATGACCTCAGGTCGTGCGGCGCCTGTCACCCCTCGTGCAAACGCCACGTCCAAGTATGAAGGGATATAGCGTTCACTGTAGTAAGTGGGTTCATTTGTTCTTAGATACTGGACTTCCAGATTGCCTTCAAGTAGATTGCGAACTACACGCCCCTTCTGGTTCGTATAGCTATCGCCAAACGCAACGTGTTTGGCATTAAAATCACCAATGAGTATGGAGCGCTTGCCCGGTTCGAGAAGAGCTAGGATGTCTGCTTGGGAAATACGCAGATCAGGGGGAGCGTACCCGCCGCTGATACACAGGCCACCTTCGAGCTCGACGCTCACGTTCTCAATGACCGACCTTATACGGGTCCGTCTTTTATATTTAAGCGACCGGTGTATCAGGCAGACCACGCCTCCCCCTTCTCTGATTGGTCTGTCGAATCGTTCGACTGAATAACAACGAATTTTAATTTTAAAATTCGCGATTCTAACAAGAAAGCAATCTGAAAATTGGATTTGTACATAAAATACTTAAATTCGTCAAGTTTGCCTCTAATACCATTACAGTTCCAGGATAAAATGTTAAGAACGGACATTGAAAACAAGCCATCTATATGTTGTATTTATGGATTTCGGAGGTAAAGAATTGCAAGGTGCCTTGCAATATCGTCACTTTGTCTCCGTTACATGCTTCTAGCATGCTACTAAACTCATCGAATGTTGACTAAAGAATTGATTTTATTTACTACATTGGTTAAGTTTGTCAACATATTGTGTGCATTGCCACTTACCCCTGTATTTTGCGGCGCGGGTTTCGCTTGTTGCGAGGCCTTTAAAGCGTCAGGGAAGGCCTTGTCATAGTCCTCTTGGGGTGGTGCTCTTCCTCCTTGTGGCTGGCGTTGCTGTTGGGGTTGCGGTTGTGGGTCGCTTCTTTTTGTACCCCGGCCTTGATTCCCTGAAGGCCCGCGCCCCTGCCAGGCCGGCGTCGCGGGCGCGGAGAGTGTATATGAAGTAGTTCCCCTTGTCGAATTTCTCATTTTACTGGACTATTGTTGACCATTTCTCCATGTGTGGATTTCAATATTTACCATATACTTCTGTCAGATTTCAGTAAAATTGGCAATATTTTTACTTAAATTTTTATCAACAAAATTTCTTTCGATCTTCTCATGGTTATTTTAAACATTAATCAAAACTGGGAGTGCCAAATCAGGTACATCGCCCACCGTCAACTGAACTAACCCCTTACTACTACAGGCTCCTTCGACACCAAAAACCTTCGACACCAAAAATAAGGGCTACCTTTATCATTATAACTGGTTGTCTCAAGCATCCATTTAAATTTTATCAACCAGCTCTTATGTTAGTGTCTTAGCTCTTTGGCTTATATCCGTCGTTTTTTTTCTTTTCTACACAGCAATTATTTGTGAAATTTGTCAAAATCGATGCTTAACGATGAGTATCATTTTCAGCATGGAATAATGTGCCCAACGCGTTGAAAGAGAGAAAGCCCTGAATTTCTCTATAAAAACGCGTGTTCCACTTTTCGGTCACAACACCATTCTACAAATACCTCATATTGTGCTACATATATATTTCCTTGATTTTGTCAACAAATACTTTCTAACGGATTTTCAGCCATTTTTTTTTCAAATCATAAGTATCCATTTCGACTGCGATCACAAAATTAATGACACTAACAACTTGTTTATTTATTTGAAAGCACACTATTACAATATTCAATATTACAATTATATTGTGACATTATCATCATGTTTTAAAATTTATCTTACCTTATTTAAGAAATACTATTCCTGAAATTAACAAAATAATAATATATGTACCGCGGGACTATAGTGTCTGAATACCTGGAAGGGTTGCACAAGAAATTAAATTAGTCACTTTAGTCCCTGTATATATAATATACTACCTACTTATTTCATTCGAATTTACTGATTTAAATTTTAAAATTGAAGATTATTCTAAGATTGCTTTATTTTTATAATCATTTCGGGTCCTGAAATTTACGAAATCCCTTACAAGATTTAGGAAGATGCTTTTATATAAGAGATGATTAAAAAACAAACACTAAGAACAATTCAAACTCAGAACATATAAAATTAGAGGAAATGCCAGCCTCTAAATGGAAAAAAGAACGTGAAAACCAAACTTTTTCGATTTAATAAAATTAAATTAGACCAAGTTTCGGGTTTCCAACCTATCAAGCGTATCGTTGTCCGTAGAGGCTTGGTGTTGACTACCGGAATATTGTTTGCTGAAATTTTAAAATAATATGCGTGCTTTCATGCTGAAATTTATTTTTAGATAGACTCTATCAAATATATTCTGATGCCATAATATGCGGATATAACAGACCAATTCTGAAACACGCTCTAAATTTTACTAAGCCAAATAATATGTAAGTTCTACATTAATAACAAATATGATGAGAAGCACTGTGGATAAATTCCTTCGAACATCAAGCGCCGTATGTTACAATATACAACGGTATTGCTTATATCAAGAGGTATCTAGAATCACGTAATCTAAAGTAATACAGTGGCCAATGTAAAAGTACAAAAATTGCCTGAGTTTGGAAAGCATGGTTTAAAATAAAATCCAAAGTAACGTTAAAGTTTAAATGTTCACCATTAAGGCAACAAGTATATTATTGCCATTTGTGACTAAAATATACTAGAGATGTCCACATGCAGACTGAGAGCCATTCGTCTCTTGCTGTGTCGTACAAAGTGGCTGCTCATGCCCGATAAATCCATTTGAAGAAAAAGGAAATAAATCTGAAATTGGTGCTTTCATTACAATTCAAACTTAATGCTTCAGTAATGACAACTACAAGACAATAGTATAAGCAAATCGTACAGGAATGACATCATAAACTCTTACCGTCTATGTTGCAAGGGAAGCGACATCGCGAAAATACCAAAAATATTTGTGTTCTAAGAATTACATCGATTGAAAGTAAAGAGGCCCATCCAGCATTTCCTGACCCAAATTCACCATGGAAAAATAATCTATTTCTTTGATTCTCCCACGTGGTTCACCCTGAAGTCGCCGACGTCTCTGACTGGCTATTTAAATATTGGTTATAATATTAAAAGCCTGACATTGGTGCATCTTTTGCTGTATTTCTTTTTATTGTTATTTGGCTTTAATATGCATACGGATCCATATGCTCGTATCACGGAAGAGTCTAGTTGTATTTTGCACTGTGTTCGTTCCAACAAGATAGAATATTCTGTGGCGAATGCGGGTTTGTCCGAATCATGAGGGTAAGAAAACGAACCCCATTAAAGTAGGACGTATGTTTACCAGGCGCAATTATTTTAGATTTTCGCAGACTTATTTGGCGCAGAATTGGGTTCTGATTGGACGGAATTCGTACGTATATTATTATTATTAACTCCAATGAGGCTACATTTCTTTTGAATGAAATTATTAATAGACATACTTATCGATTCTGGTCTGATGAAAATCCACAGTGGATTCGTGAGGGGCTGACATACTAAATAA
>MU181921.1:467482-481586 GCA_016904865.1 Pissodes strobi | reverse complement strand
TTTTTATAAATTTTATTTTCCAACACTCCCCAAAGAAAAAAATCTGGAGGTGTCAGATCCGGAGATCGTGGTGGCCACCTGTTCATGTGTTTCTATCCAACGATTTCTAAAGTGAATATTTAAATACTCTCTTATTCGAAGAGCGTTATGGTAGGGGCACTATCTTGTTGAAAGTAAATCTTTATTACTGCATTTGAAGGAACATCATCAGGTATATCGAAAAGGTTTGATTGGAGTATGTCCAGATATCTATTTGCATTTAATTTTTTTTTTCAAAACAACAATACTCCAGTTTATTTTGGAACAAGAAATAATTTACATTTACCTCAAATCGACCTTGTTGACGAACAGGTCGTATCAGGTGGGGATGTGTGGGGTTCCAAGTCTTTCATTATGTCGTTTAAAAATACCGCAACTTGTAATTCGGCATTCATCTGATGAAACAATTTTTTTGTGAAATGAACAGTCCTCGTTAGATTTATTCAAAAACCAGAGACAAAATTCCAATCTTCTCACGTCATCACCAGGGTGCAAATATTGGGTGATATTAACAAAACATAGGGAAAGTATTCATTTGATGTAAAAAAAATTTGCGCCTAAATTTTGAAATTCCAGTTTCAGTTTCTATATTTCTGACGGAGGTTGATTTTTGTTCCTAAAATTTCAAAGTGATTTAAGATGACAAAATTAGGCTATGCGCTTAAGACTACAAGACAGAAGTGAAACCTACACCAAGACGAGATTCCCTATTGATCTTTCAGAATCTAACATCTGTAGATCTCAAATTCAACATGATAAAAGAAAGTGCTAAACGCGCCTAAAGGAGTTTTCATTTGAATAAAAGTTGAGCTACTACTATTTAGAGCTATCACAGGATATATCATTCTACCTGATTATGGGCCGCGACAGGTCCTACTCCTAACATGATTAATTAGTTCTTCATTTCACATGTTTTTTTGTTATAAGTCTATGATCTCGGCTTCATAAAAGAGCCGTATATTTTTAAATTGCCTTCCAGTCGTTGGAATATATTCTTAAATGGTTGTTGCCGTCTTTTCGTCTTTTCCAAAATTTTCAAAATGTTGATAAGTCATTTTCACAAAGGAATATGTAGTGATGAATTTGACGTTAAATATTAATAACAACTAGAATGTCAACATAGTTTCGTTTCTAGGATATTAGCTTTTTGTTTCATTTCCTACTGTGGTTTAAAGTAATACAGTTTAAATAAATCGCATAGGAAACCAATATAATCGATGGTTTATTATATTTTTGAAAAGATAATTTAAAATACTATCTTCTTAGATAAAAATATATGGGGTGTTCTATTTAAAAAAATAAGGTTAGGTCCGATCACTTTTTTACCTGACCCCGTATACTTATTCCGAAAACGGCACACTATTCAACAATCATTTTGAAGAAACTTTTGTACAAAAAATTTTTCTGTATCTCTTTTAACTAAGAAAATATAGGGTCATTTTGAAATTGACATTTATTTTTATTTTCGCCCGTATCTCTTAAACGAGCGAAAATTTTCAAATTTTGATTTGACCATAAGTTTGACCTTAACCTGTATTATTTTTTTGATAGCGCTAACAATTACGAAGATACCCTATAAAAGTGTCGAAAATTGGACACCCGAGTACATCATCCATCACAGGAAATTGTTGCAAAAAACAACATCAATGATACAAAATTTTTATGGCAGCAATTGTCAAATACCAACCAATAATAATAATTTGTTGCGCGTAAAACCCTTTTAAATATGTTAGCGAGATATAATGAATAATATGATACCTACTCTTATGGATGCGGCCAGCGCAACATGTGTGCTCCGACTTGCTCGTCGGCATGAAGTGGGTCAATTACTTACTCTTGACCAGGGCGCCACCAGTTTGAAATATCCAAATCCGCAGACCCACACAGGAAGATCCTCGGTCTTAAGAATCCATAAGGGCGATACAAAATCGACGATTATCCGCTAGGCAAGGGCGATTTAAAGTCTAGACGGCAGTTGACTGGTTGAGAAATTCCACAGCAAAATAAAAGACGGTCACGTTCGTGTAGATTTAAATTTATTGGCGTTCGTTAGGTTCGACAGTAACGTGTCGTCATATTACTTCCAATAATCAAAATAATATAAATATACAACAGGTAGAATAGCTCAATTGGAAACAAACAAAAATCTATATGCTAATAAATGTAAGGACAGTAATTTGAATTAAAATTTCGTTATAATAGAAGTTAATTACATAAGAGTGATCGAACAGTTATTAGCTACGCTTTAGCTGTAACGGAAGTAACAATATAACACCAAATGATTACGAAAGATCAGACCAAGTTCAACAAATTAATCAATAATCACAATACACCTAAGGCTTCTATCGTCTCATCATACTAGTAATTAAAATTATCCGTCTGATAGTAGCTACTAAACTTTGGGCGCGTTTACCATGATAGACGACTCGCAGTTGTACATGAATAAACCTTACTGATTCAGATTATAAAATACCGTTATGTAAAATTATTTAAACTGAATAGTCAATAAATCAGAACGAAAATGTTGATCATTTAACGCAATATAAATCAAATTATTGTAAGATTAAAGAAAGGTAATACATAAAACATGAGCATTAATAGATCCATACTAGTAGATTCAGCAGATAATTAGATTTGCTTAGGTAAGCTATGCTTACACTGAAACAGTACCGAGTATAGTTATATCGGTACCACGCAGAAAACTAAAAACACGTGATATGATACAAGGCCGGAAAACTCTAAAACACGCAATCTAATATACGCTGAAAATACACGCGTGAAAATATTAGTTATACGCCACTAACATTAAGCCGAAAAGATCACAAATATAGCCTAAACTTATCTTTACTGGTCTTCGCCGATATCACCTACGGCTTCCTGCACGTGGACTACAGCAATGCACCTTGGGACAATACACTCTCAGTGGTATTTGAGGTAATGTCCATACCTCTATGGCTACAGTCGATACCAACAAAACACAACCAACTGTATTGACTGGCAGCTACTTGGTTTGCTACTTAATCTCTCTCCAAGCAAAGCTCGCTCCAAACAACAATAGCTTGCTTCAGATACACAACTCCAAGCACAACAGCTCCAGCCAAAAATAATAGCTCCTGGTAAAACTGGCTTCTAATAAAAATGACTCCCCGGGAAAAACTGGCTCCCGTACAAAAAAAAACCTTGAAAGAGAACAAGCGCTAAGTATGCATTCACTTATTGCAATGTCAAGCAGCTCCTCTTTCAGAACACTCTCCACTCAAAGAATATTTTAAAAATAATGAGAGTATTTAAAAATAATAATGAGAGACGTCTTGCCAAACTGCGCAGGTCTATATATGCAATAGCATATCACCCTACAGGTGAAAGACATCAAATACTAAGAAAACTGACTAATAATATAACCACTCTCTTCCCTTTTAAGAGTTCAGACCCCCAGGCAAGAACAAAGCTTGTCCATTTATGTCGTTAATATGAAATATAAATTTACAAAGCTTATGTAGGACTTTACAAGTTTTTATAAGCAAAATTTAAAGTAGAAATGAAATTTATCAAAGATTATATACAGTTTTATGCAACATTATACCCTATTATACAATACGGGCGCACATAAAGACAAAGAATTAGCTATGAGTGTTCGATTGCAATATGATACGAGAACAGTATCATGAACTATTATTCAATACGCTTATTTTCCCCAGAATGTAGTAAAAATAATGAGTATAAATAAATCATGCTTTGCCGGTTCCAGGCCTAAAGATTTTTTTGTTTGACGATATTGCATGATTTACGTGCAAGAATTAGTGAATTTTCGAAAGTAACACTCTCTATATAGCAGTATTGTGCAGTATCTCAATTCTCCCTGAGACCCGTTAGAAAACTATAATGAAATAACTTATACTCTGATAAAATAAATCCCCTCTGTACAGAAAATACATGAGTATGTACAAAATGTAAGATATGTATATTTATTTACCTAACTACGTAGGGTTTTCCGATGGTAATGACGAACTGGGGAGCAAACGCTCTCTTCTATAGACATTTCTCGAAGAAGGAAACGGCGTACTTTGTTCCAGAATACACTGCACATTGTGAATTACAAACCGAAAATCTTGACTCTCTGGCAAAAATCCATCCAATCTGGTCAAATAATTTCTCTACAGCGACCTAGTAACTACGCCACTCTCTATCGCCCGAAAAAGTATACTCCCCTTCAGGGTGAATTAAAAATTCTTAAACTTTTATCAGGCATATATACGCACTACCTCCTAAGAAGGTATGCCGATGAAAGAGGACGATATCAAGCCAAAAATACTACCTAGGTCATGGAAAACGATGTTAAAAAGCTAGCAAAAACTCGGCTCACAGGCCTGCTTTACACTGTCCTGTATCCAATCGTAAAAATACACCAGCCGATTGTCATCAAATTTACTAAGATCTACGATATGCAATGAAACGTTCCCAAGGCTGTGTGATATTATGCACGGCTGGCAGAACAAAGAAATCTACCGTTAAATCCATCATCGACAATGACCAGACAAACAGCAACTATCTCGTTCCTGCCGGCGTTATTTACAATTTCTAACATCCAATCTGTTCAACGCATTCAGTCGATTCGATCATAAACGTACCTTTAGCTCCAGTCGATTTTTTTTCTTGCTAAAACCATATATTAATACTGCAAAGCAGTTCGAGCGAAGTTGCCAAGTTAGGGAATATACGCATTTAATAACATATCTTGACTGCGTATTTTTAACGCGAAAGCGAAAAACAGTCGTTCCTGTTGGCTTGAATCGTAATCACGTAAAAATCAAAGGGCAACCGCTTTGCCAATTAAACATCTGGCAACGTTTCAAGAGTAACCCTTTTCATAAAACGCTCCAAAGTGCATTATATTTAACGCGTCCGTAGGCAACCAACAATTCTTTTAAGGTATATTACTGCCGAAAAAGGAAATTATTCGCAAGGTAAATGATTGAATTGAAATGCACTGCTATATGCTTAAATGTTTTCTTGATAGCGATGTAGAATACCATACGATCTAGTGTCTGAAATTACGTATATAACTAGCTTATTTCAGTTTATTCCTCTAACAGCTCGATAAAGCACTGGTCGTTCGACAAACATACCAGATTAAGGGTGGAATCACTGATTTTATTTGACTTATTTCTGTTACATATTCATACATATATTAAAAAAATTGTAAATTTTAGTCTTGAACATTCCATTTAAACATTTTGTAAATTACTCAAAAACATAAATTATAACTATAGCATATTAATCCGAAAACAGAGGTTTCCAATAGAATCGACGTGTAAACTCGTCGATCACCCCATAAATTCGAAGTCGACTCCGGATCCGGTTCAAATCGGTGAAGTAGAAATCCGGGCGAGCACCCGGAGTCGCATTCCTCTGATGAGTTTCAACCCCGGAATTTATAATGTACGTCTGTTCCGGACCCGTTGACATTCGTTTTGTTTTAGATCATTAACCTACTTTCAGAGACGATATTTTAAAATGAATTGCTGGTGGCTGCAATGGCATTTTTTTTGTTGAGCAATGGCGTTTGAAATTAGGCGCGGAAATATTTTCGCATTTAAGAGAAGCCTCGGGTATAGGCAAAAATCTGTAGTAAGGCAACTAATAAAGATACGAACGTTTAGAATAACATAGCGTACTAAAACTGAATTCGTTGAAGTTGTCTTATAATTAGGTTAATTTAAACTATTAAGCCAAGCTAACCCATAGTATTTTTCTGACAGCTCTGGAACATCAACAGATAGATATTTTTGCTATTGTTGATCCTGTGGTGGAGTGATAGTTGTATAGTTTGTCGTCACATAAATCCGTAAAATACCATTGGTGGTTGAGAAAATTAGATTAATACCCTTTTACCTATACCTATACCTTAATGCTGCAAATCAATTCATGAAAAATAATGCATCGGGAATGTTATTATTGTTTTAAAAAAATGCAATAGTAATGTTAAGACATTAAGGATATACATTTTTAGCACAAGCCTCAAATTTCTTAGGACATTCCCACTGGTTTTACATTAAGAGATCTACCACATATTTAATAGGAGCAGCGATACTAACAGGTATCAATATCAAAAAATTAATTGAAGAAACAGAAAAGTGTTTCCTCTTGGAAGTTGATGTAGAAAGAACCTGGGAACAAGAAAGAAAAAATCATGCCATACATATTATTAATAGGCAACACACATAACACCTTCGCGCCACTTCTAAAAAGCATGAACTTAATACAGAGATGCACAATTATATATAGAAACTTCTAAAGTGAAGACAAGCAACATAGACCAAACTATTCTTAAAAAATATACGTTCAAGTCTAGACAAACTTTGTGCTTACCCGTGAAACTGAGAAATGTAATAATATTAGCAATAATAGAATTCACATTATATTTGAAATGTGCATCACAATAGAAGGAATATACGCTAACAAATGATTTTTTTAAATGCAACACCTTGCATATTTTCCGTTTATTTTCAAGTTCAGCTATCACAGATTAAACACCACCATCAATAAATATAACCGAGAAGATTAGCAAAAACTGCGCTATTAAATTAATATTTTCTTCCTTACACATTCATTTTTGGTGTTCTCTGTTTTTCTAAAGAACGAAAAACTACCATTTGGTATTTTTGCAGCTCTAAATGCTAAATTTTTCTGACGAGAATGATGGGAGTTTAGAAGAAATATTATTAGACTTTTGAGTAGGAAGTATTTTTTCTATCTCCAAAAATAAAATATTTCTTCTAGGGGCGTTTAAAATAACCTGAAACAGTGTATACATACGTGCGTATTTGCATTCTAGTTTCACAGCATGTCTGATCCTAAATGACTTGCCCTTGCACAAACGATAAATTATTGTAACACTTAAAAGTTCCGCTAAAGTTGTAAGAATCAATTTCTCACACGTACTTGTAGCATAGAGGAGATTGAAATAAAAAACTATTAAGTAAAACTTATAATGATACATTATTGAAGACTTTATGTAAATAACTGTATTCCTTTGACATCTAATAAGCCGTATTTTTAGCACCTACAATTTTTAAAAATTAACAGCAATATTAAGGAAAACTGATTATTCTCGAGGAAATTAAGGAATCATCTATAATACTATTGAAATTATACCATTCGTCTTGCATAATCAGGAAATTTCTATGTGCCAAAGGCAGGGTTATATTAACGATGCTTTGAGGGATGCATCTGCGGCAAATAAATGATTTGAATTTCAACTAGCAATAATTCTTTTTAAACTTTTGATTGCAAAAAGGGGCTCAAAATTAAGTCTACTGCTTTGAAACTTAAAAGAGTTTTCTTATATATATTGAATATCTATCGATTTTTTTCAATGTTTAATAATATTAATTCTATCAGTAGGGATTATAGGTTCTGTTTAGTGCTGAAATAAAGAGTAAAGGCTGTGTGCACATACGGAACATACTAAATTAAACACCCCATTTATTTCATGCAAAACTTTTAATCCAAAAAGGATTTCCTAAAATAGCGTAACAGAGCGCTTTCGGCCTAAGCCATGATCACTGTTACCTGGAAAGTAAGTAAAAAAACCACCCATTAGTGAAAAGTCAGTGACTGCTGTAGAATTTTTAGGTAAAGAAAATGATAATTGATATTGTTATGTTAAGATTATAAATTTATTAGGATTTGAAAGGACTTAATTAAAAGTGTAAAGTAAAAAATGATGATTTTTTGTGAATTTATTTTGTATTGAGTAGAATGAATGGGAAATGGTAGGAGTTTTTTCACTTATTGGTCACTTGGATTTTGAGTTAAACTCAGGGCTGAAACTGTGGTTGTAATTACGCAAAAGTTCTCCAAAAGCAGAGTTATTCCTATTTATGTGTTCGTTGATACGGACTCTGAGTGGTCTACAAGTTCTACCGATGTAGGTGTTTTCGCAAGAATTGTATGACAACTTATAAATTTCACTTTTTGAGGAAGTATCTATTTTATCTTTCGTGTTATTTAAAAAGGTTTGTTATTGATTCTTATTTTTAAAAGAGACCAGAATATTAGTAACATAATGACGAATAGTTTTGGAAATTTTATAATTTTTTGGATGAATTATCTAACAAGCTATGAAAAAGTTCCCTCTAAATTTCTTGAGTTTTGTTTTAGTAATTAAGTTATCAACAAGACTAGGATCAAATTGATTATTAATCGGATTTTTCGACCCTAGCCAAGTAGTTGACTCAATCAGAATCCTGAAAACTCAAAGCGAAAAATGGGATTAATGATTTCTCATAAAATTATCTTTTCAACCATACGTTATAAGTTTTGTGTTAGAACTATTAGAGAAATTGGCTATCAAAGGATAAAATGATGTGGTAGATACTGAGTGAGCAGCCCCATTAAGATATGTTTGCGGCATTTTAGCATCGAGTACGTAGCACTAGATGTGTAAACTTACAAATATGTTGATGAGGTCAACTCGCGAATATTGGAAAATCTTTTTTTGTACGTTTTTGATCAATAAGGTAGTGCTCGTCTACCCCGTGATGTCGAGGACAATATGACAGTTCGATAGTAAATTATTTTATTTTTTGACTGATTGGGAGAGAATTTCTACCAATATAGAATAGCCTCCAGAACTATTTCTGGGCTGCTCCTAGAAAATTTTAAGGCGAAATGTTATATATATATATATTACATATATTCAATAATTTAGAAAAAATAGTGCATTAAGAAAAGTACACATCTAGCATTCTTTGCCAACTTATCCATTAACATGCCTTCATTTCTTTGGTTCTTTTATTCAATGATTTATTTAAATAAAAGTCGATATCAACAAATATCAAAAAAAATAAGGGTGGTAACGAAAACAGATTTACTAAATTGCTGCTAAACAAAACAATTTTTTTATGGAATTGGCGCTCATTGTGGGACTTGCAGGAGTTAGTAAGCGCGAGGAAATAAAACGTTAAATAATGTCAAGGGTGAAGCAATGATTCTATTTTACCCGAAATCGAAAATAGACAGATAATTTTTTAAATGAAGGGTAAAGGCTGTATGCATGTACGCATGGGCGCCAGCCCTGTAACATTACATAGTATAAAAGTAAATTTCAAATTCAGTGAAACATGCGTAGGTTCCTGAAAATTATATAGACCTTTTTGTACCCTTCGACATGTGTAAAAACCTGGTTGAGAACAACAATGTCTGAGGGAAGACTCTCTGATGCTTAGCGTTCACAGAGAATATGTGAATAATAATAAACACAGAGTTATTGAAAAAGCAATAAATCGCTTTTCATAAAAGAGAAGAAATCTGCTATTTATTTTCTCCGATTAGGAAAATATAAGTATCTACATCCATAGTACATAGTATATTTTTAGGGTAGATATATTTCCAATACAAAATTTAAGTCAAAGTTACGCTCAGTTAAGTTAAAGTTAAAGCATAGCAAACCGAAACCGTATATATGTATTTTTGAGAATAAAAATATTTAAATTTCAATCTATCATTACTTTGCCCCAGAGGGGGATCTATGAGGGGGCCTGCAGGGGCTATAGTACCCCCGCTCATAGGGTCTCAAAAGTTTCAGCACTATTTATAAAATCAATTAAACCTAACCTAAGAAAAGGAAGAAGAGTTAACGATTGCAGATTCGATTGTGATATTATATCATCAATAGCGAGTTTAATTTTGTCTGTTGCCAGCTCTTTTTTTTACGTTTAATTGACTTGGGAAATTTTTCAATAATGCTTGGTTAAATCCGCTTCATCCGGTCGTGGAAGGCATGTTTTTTAACGATTTTATCGACTTTTGAGTAATAATTGGGCTTGGCATTCGCAAATTTTCCATCTTCGCCAATTTAGCCTCCGGCGAGCTTTTCCCTCGCACCTATTTGCCCCCACCTGCACTTTGACCTGCCGGCGCCCATGCATGAACGAAATATAGCAATGAAACAATCTTTGTATATCATGGAAAATTTAACCCAAAGAGACTTCTATAAAGAGCGTAACAGAGCACTTTCGGCCGTAGCCATCATCAGTGTTACTTGTAAATGGAAAAAGGAAGGACATACCATGGAGACAAACAAACAACACAAATCGACAATGGTCATAATTAAATTTCACACATCGTACGTCATATTTTTGAGAAAATGGTTCACATAATTTAGTTTAAAATCCTTAATTAAACAAATTTAAAACAAAAGCAAGGTTCCTAGACCCACGCTTTTGGATAACACATCAAATGTGTCGCTGCTGACAGACTGTCATTATGAGAACCATTTTCTCAAAAATGTGACGTACGATGTGTGAAATTTAATTGACATTGTCAATTTGTGTTGCTTGTTTGTCTCCATAGATATGCCCTTTTCCATTGACAAGTGCATGGGCCACGAAGTACCTACACGCTAGTGGCGATCATAAAGGCCGATTCATAAACTTGACGTTCCGACTGCCGGTGCCGTTTGCGGCAACCGTTCTAAATTAAAAACATTGAAATGCATAAGACCATTCATATTTGCCGTTATCTCTACCGGCCGCCGGTGGACCTGCCGGTGGTGCCGTTGAACATAAACCAATTTTATCTTTTTCAGCCGACGGTCATAGCAACGGTCGTAGAAAGTTTTAAGAGCCAATCAAATGCGTTTTAATCTGACGTGATATTAAGGACCTGCGTCTTTGTCTCGTTTTGTCGTGTTTGTTTTGACTGACGCATTTTAATGGCTGCATACGAACAGAAAATAAGCCCTAATGCACCTAATAAATACTTCTGGCCATCATAGTTGTCTATTCTAATATAATTTAAGGTTATTAACAACAACAATTAGGCTAAATTTATAGATTAAATTTGTTGTTTATGACGGACGACACGACAGAACGGCAAGTATATGAAAGGTAATTTTTGTGGCTACGACCGGCAGTCGGTAAACGTCAATCCCGTCGGCAAACGGAATACTCACCGTCAAGTTTATGAATCCCCCTTTATAGAGCGTCGAGCGTCAAAAACAAGTTCATACATGAATATCGCCGTGGCCACAGATACGCAAGGCGCATAATCTGCCCGTTGATCTGCGGACGCGCGTTTAACCATAGAATCGAAAAACAAACTAATAATAAATAAAGACATGCCTATGAAAACAACGCTCCGCTTGTAGCGTCTGAAGCGACTGCTGCAGATGCTAGCGTCCGAAACCAAATTATTTTTTCACTTCGCTCAAGAAAGATGGACGTGGAAATGTTTATACACTGTGTTCAAACAGTCCCGGTCCCTCGCGATATTTCTAAAAGGCCGCCTCTGATCAAAAAATATTTCAGATGAAAGTTGTAGAACTTTGTTAGATCTACCTTAAAAAAAATTAGCTAAGTATACGGGGTGCTTCACAAACGCGGAATAAACCCAAGTTGTGTTTTTTAAATGAAATAGTATTGTTTTCAATCTACTTTCCGAATCTACGCAAAATTGTAGCCCCAGTTCATGTTTCATGTCCTATACTTAAATCCAACAGTTTAAAAGATATGACGTCACTTTTAGTATCATAACAAATACAATAGTTATGAAACAAACTTATTTAATTAAGTGCTGGAAATGGCGTTTACTTTTCAAATAACCCCAAAGGAAATAGTCCGTCGTCGTAAGGTCAGGGGAGGTCGCTGGCCATTCTATTTCACTTCCTCTGCCGATCCACCTATAAGGAAAAGTAGCATTTAGAAATCTCCTTACGTTTATACCGAAATGTGCAGGAGCTCCATCTTGCTGAAACCATGTTCATTGTAAATTGTGCAAACCTCTGAATGATCCTGATTAAGATAGATTTTGAAATAGAAGGGCGATCCGGAAACGTGCCATTAAAAAGATGTTTTTCTACTACCGTGCGTAAAATACTCACTTTACGCACTCTCTAAGATTCGTAAAATAGGCCTTTTTAATGTGCAGTGCGTAAAGTAAGGTATTTTACGCACTAGTGCGTAAAGTAAAGCTGACATATTTTTTGACGTTTACTGACATATTTTTTGACGTTTAAGGCAGTGCGTAAAATATTATATTTTACGCACTAGTGCGTAAAATAATTTATTTTATGCACTAGTGCGTAAAATAATATAACATTATTTTTATTTTTTCATATATTTTTCGATAGTAGAAAAAATTTTGTATGCTACTCATGTGTAAAGTACCCTTTTTTTATTCATGGGATTGTCGCATTCGCCTACGGCTCATGCGACAATATTCCCATTCATAAAAAAAGATTCACTTTACACACTTGTTGCATAAATAACTATTTGTTTCATTAAATGATCGTTGGCGAACTCCGAATCATCTGATCAGCAAAAGGGTAATACGTTCTCTTTCAGTAAGGGACACATAATTTGAAATAAGTATTAAATTGAAATAATAAAATGAAATCATTTGACAATGTTAAAAATAACTGTCGTGAAATTGTTGGTACTGTCTTAAACTTATAATACAGAGGTAAAAGAATAGGTAATC
Organism: Pissodes strobi; assembly: GCA_016904865.1. NCBI lineage: Eukaryota > Metazoa > Arthropoda > Insecta > Coleoptera > Curculionidae > Pissodes > Pissodes strobi. Next base: position 469,064 of record MU181921.1, on the reverse strand, counting down.
TGACCGCAAAATTTAAAAATCTTAATGTAAATGACGTCATATCTCTTGAACTGTTGGATTTAAGTATAGGACATGAAACAGGAACTGGGACTAAAATTTTGCGCAGATTAAAAAAGTGAATTGAAAACAATACTATTTAATTTAAAAAAACAAAACATTGGTTTATTCTGCGTTTGTGAAGCACCCCGTATACTTAGCATATTTTTTTAAAGGTGGATCTAACAAAGATCTACAACTTTCATCTGAAATACTTTTTGATCAGGGGCGGCCTTTTAGGGATATCGAGGGGGTCCGGGACCTTTTGAACACAGTGTATGTGCAATTCATGAAAAACCGGCTATTTGGATGAACGATAATTCTCATCACAAGTTCAAAAATATAATTAAGAAATCTTGGGAAGAAACAAAACTTCTCTTTCCGAACTACTCAGGTACGTTTTAATTTATACAAATTAACATGAGATAATTGCAAACTTAAAAAGAAAAAAAATAGTTTAAAAATAAACAAAATTAATTTTGAGAGAAATAATTTTTAAAATGGTCTCGTATTTGAAGAGCTCGTGAAGTGACACAATTATTTCTCCTCGAACGTGATTTAGCCACATCAGATATCATATTTTCATTTATTTGACCAAAATCGGCGTCTCTATGTCCATCTTTTTCTCGAATAATGTTATGAAGCAAGCATGTAACTTCGATAACTAGTATAGCATGTTCGACATTTGTTTCTATAGGTTTAAGAAATAATCTCCATTTATTAGTTAAAATTCCAAATGCGTTTTCTATTGTCATTCTGGCTCTGGATAATCTCTTAATAAAGATTCTCTTCTGAACATCTAAATTAGTGGATGGATAAGGTCGCATCAATTGCTTCTTCAAAGGATAAGCTTCATCGCCGATCAATACATACGGTAATGTAGCATCTGAAGGAAGAGGTTGTGGATGAGGAATAGTAAACATATATTTGGTAATAAGTTGATTTAATGTCGAAAATAAAAACGTCCCACCGTCACTTTGTCTCCCTTTTCCGCCTACTTCAATCGAAATAAATTTATAATCGGAATCTGGTACACCTTGAAGCACCAGGGAGAAGTATTTCTTATAGTTGATATATTCACTTCCGCTTTTTGGGGGCTTTTTTATTCGGAAATGTTTACCGTCAATTGCTCCTATACAATTAGGAACTTGCCATTTACTCCAGAACTCGTTTGACACGTCTATCAACCTTTCAGTTAACGGGTGAGGCATATGCATTTCGACCAGAACTTGCCATATAGCGGTATAAACTTGATAAATACATTTCGTAATCGTACTTCTTCTTAGTCTAAACGAATGCTTCAAAGCCTTATATGATATTCCAGTTGAAAGAAAGGAATGAAGCTGTAAAATCAAGTAAATTTTAATAAAATATCTTAACTTCATAAATGTCTGCTACATATGTATTTTTCTTGCAGTTGACTACTCGAAAAAACGCTGGAAAAGCTTGAAAGACACGTATAGAAAAGAATTAAAGAAAATTCCAACATCACGTTGGATTAAAAGTCAGTTTTCAGCTTGTTTGGACTTTATTGTTAAGCTTTTAA
>MU181921.1:430053-442482 GCA_016904865.1 Pissodes strobi | reverse complement strand
ATACAACTAACCGTTCTAAAAATATACGCGCAGAACATTAAAAATCGAGTTGAATTTTTAATAATTCGTTTTATGATTTTCTTTATTATAAAAATTTTAGTCTATTAAATTTTTCAATATGGTTAAGAAATCATTGATGGTAGAGCCTAGCGCGATCAATTTAGCAACAGTCTATCAGACCTTGTGAAAATTTAATCTGAAAATATTTTTTTAATAAAATGTTAAGGGCACATAAAGTAGTGTCGTTCTTTAATAACTTAACACGTAGCTCAGTTAATTCATTTTATTCTTCTTGCAATGCTCACTAGAAATCTAAATAGTACGCACTAGAAGTTTTCGCTATATCCGATCTAACTATTCAGATATTAAGTCAATTAATTTCGTCAAATTTTTTCCTGATTTCAAGTGGTATTTAACATCAATATATTAAATTCGGTTGACACGTAATTTAGTGTAATATAATTAAATATCAATTTTCCCGGTTTATATCGGTTCGTTAATAAAATTTATACACATTTCATTGAAACTATGTTGGGGTTTGGAACCTTCGGCAAAATGCACTAAATCGAAGTTTAATCCACAATACCGAAACAGAATTATTGCACTTGACGCGCGTTTCGCAATGATTACAACAGTTTTAATCGTCTCCTGCTGATGCTAACATGGTTAGCGAAATGCGCGAAAAAATTATTGGTGGTCTCGTCGCGTGTCACCCTTGCTAGCTGACCAGAGTCACATAACACCCTTAGGTGAACACTTCCGCTTCGTTCTCGGTTGAGTCAGCACCTGTCGAATCACGGCTCTATTGTCGCCATTTTGGGTAACACGTGGCAATTGTGCAGGGATCGTGTGGTCCCCGAGGAAGAATCGGACGTCTTAGCTAGCGTCGCCTGTAATAGTGTTTAAGCCAGTGAAAATATCCATACACGCCGGGGACCAGGCAGGGGGAAGCCGGATGTTCCAGTGGGAACATTTTTATATGTGCCTGCAATAGCTTTTAGTTTTGTGCAAAAGTCGGGATCTCCAGTGGCACAGGCCCATATTACTGGAGGTTCCTACCAAATAGGCCCGTCAAACGGGAATAACGTGTAACGCAAGCAGAAGGGTACTCTGCCTAAGCGCTGCAAGAGTGGTGTGCTGGCGGATTGCCTTGCAGTAACGCCAAACGCTCCCCGGAAGGGGGGCACTAGAAACAAACAATCTTTAGGTGGTATGTGACCAGGATGACTGAGACACTAGTTGTTACAGAGAGGTAGCGAAACACATTCCCACGCGTGACGAGTCCTGGACTTACGCGCGCATCACAAACACCAAACAAAACTAACACAAATTAACTAAAATTAAAAAAAAAGAAACAAACAGCCTTAAATCGAATCGAATCCGGGCCAACCCAAACGCAAGCAATTTACTGGACCGTAAAGACATCTGTTTGTCAAAAATTTCTTTGTGAAGCTCGCAAGCCCAGGACTCGTCAGGCATTGGATTGTGTCTCGCTATTGTCATTTCTTATCGTGCTAGTGCGCTAAGTACTCTCGCACTGTCTTGGTCCATGTGATGTTGAGTTATTGATTATGTGTCGACTTGGTTCCTGGGATGTCATTGGATATGTTTTCGTTGGTGTAGGATCCTTGGTGCCGGTTAGTGAAGGAGCGAGTGTTGTTTGTTTTGCGATTTTGAGCAGACAAGAGAATAACTGTAGACACCTAGGCGAGGCTGATCGATTTGGGTTATGCAGATTTCTCCGCAAGTCCAAATCGATCACCCAGGAAAGAACTGCACGTGATACGCAGGGTGTTACCCCCTGACTCTACTTCTACGCATGGAGCCCATACGGCGAGCTACCCCGTGCAGTCCCTTAATGCCTGTACACATCCGTTTTTAGGCGAGAACCTGGCCTAGGGCATCAGCGATGCTCTCGTCGCCAGCTGTTATTGAATCATTCTAGTTTTGTTAGTGATTTAGGATTTTTGAGAAATTTTTTAAAATTTTTGATTTAAAATTTGAGAAATTTTTAGAATTGAAGATTTTGATTTTTCGAAAAAGAACGAACCTTTTTTAAATTTTGAAAATTTTGAGTTTTTGAAAATTTTTGAAAATTTTTTGGAAATTTTAAAATTTTGAAGTTAGAATGATATTGATATTATTTTTTTGGGTTTTTTTTCATTTTTTCTTTGTGTATTGTGTATGTGATTTAGTGATCTGGTGGGAGTAGTAAACTTTTATGTACTGTTCTGTTTGGATGTGCGACTCTACTGAATAGTGTTCTTATGATTCGGTTTGTACGGTTGCGAACTTGTTCTAAGAATATTGTGTGTTTGCCTGCCAGATATGTGTTTATTGTGTCTACTTTGATGTCGTTGTGAATGTCTGCATTGCGAACGTACCAAGGTGCGTTCACAATTTGTCTGAGTGTTTTGTTTTGGAATGTTTGAAGTTTTTTCTTGTTTGATTTGCATGCATGTGTGTATACTATGGCTCCATATAGAATTTTGGGCTTTATTATCTGATTATAGAGCATTAGTTTATTCTTTAGTGACATTTTACTATTTCTGTTAATTAATGGATAGAAAGCTTGTTTGGCTGCAATGCCTTCGTTTACTTTTGCTTGTATGTGCTTTTGAAAAGTGAGTTTACTATCTAGGGTTACCCCTTGATATTTGAGAGAGTTTGACCATCTTATTACTGAGTTTTCGAGATTGAAATTTGAAATAGGTTTATTACGTTTAGTTGTTACTAGCATGGCCTGTGTTTTATCTTCATTGATTTTAATATTCCAAGGTTCTGCCCATTCGTATATGGCGTCTAAGTGTTGCTGTACGTGATTTTTGAGTCTTGTGTGATTGTTGTTTATTGAGAATATGCATGTGTCATCTGCGTATATGGAGAGTTTAGTGTTTGGGTGTCTAGGTATGTCTGTTGTGTATAATGAGTATAGAGTAGGCGACAGAGGAGAGCCTTGAGGTACTCCTGCCTCTATGCGCCTTGTGGTGGATAGTCCTGTGTTTATTTGTATAGTGAAGGATCTGTGTTTGAGGAATGAGGCTTTGAGTTGAGTTAGTGGTGGTGGAAGATTGTGTAGTCTGTCTAGTTTGTGAATGAGTCCTTCATGCCATACTTTGTCAAAGGCTTTTTCGACGTCAAGGACTACAACTCCGGTCGATGCCCGTCTTTGTAGTCCTCTAGTCGCCTCCTCAACAAGTCTGGCAAGTTGGAGCTCGGTGTTGTGTTGTTTTCTGAACCCAAGCTGTTCATCTGAGATCAGATTGTTTTGCGATATGTGTGAGATCAATCTCTCCAACATAACCTTCTCCGTCAGCTTGCTCAGTGATGAGAGCAAGCTGATAGGTCGCCAGTTTTGAGGAAAGATCAAATTTTTGTGAGGTTTAGGGACAAGTATTATTTTTGCTTTTTTCCATGATTTTGGAAAGTGTTTTAGTGATAGTATTGTGTTTATGATGTAAGTGAATTTGAGTAAGGCTGTTTCTGGTATGCTTTTTAGTGCTCTGTTTGGTATGTTGTCGTAGCCGGGTGCTTTTTTCGGGTTTAATTGTGCAATAATTTGCGCAATTTCTACGGTGTTAGTTGGTCGTGTTTCGTCGTCTTGGTGTTCGTTTTCGTAAGTTAGTATTTCTCTGTAGTTTCTCTCTATGGTTGCCTCGTGATCTATATCCTGGGCCCCATCGCCTAAGGTGAATTGCGATTCCAGCGAGTCTGCGAAGGTCTCAGCCTTCTCTTCGCTGGAATACACCATTCCTCTCAGTCCATGGATGTTAGGATATACCACTTTGTTGCGACCTTGCATCGATTTGGCGATTTTCCATAGAGAGTTATTTTGTGGGTTGACTGTAGTGATGTATTCTGTCCATGAGTTGTTTTTGTGAGTTTTTATGTCTGTTTTGATTGTATTCGTGAGTCTGTTTGCTTGTGTGTTTAAGTCTCGGTTGTTTGTTAGTTTGGGTCGTCGTTTTAGCCTGTTTCGGAGCCTTATGTTGTCTTTTATGCTTTGTGGAAGTGAGTATGGGTTGTTTTGATTTGTGTGTACTGTTTTTGTGGCTGCGTTTATGGCTGCTTGTATCTCCTCAGTGAATTTAGCAACTTCGTTGTCTAGTTCCGCTTTGGAGGCGATGTATGGTAAGTTGCGCATGTTTTGTGTTAAGTCTTCTTTGAATATGTTCCAGTGTATGAATTGTTGTATATTTGCTTGTTTGTGTTCGTGTATGTTGTTTATTGTGATGGCAATAGGAGAATGATCTGATGAGGATAGATCCTCCAAATTGTCAATCACAACGTTGTGTGCGATGTTTTGAGTAAGTGCTATGTCTAGAATATCTGAGCGTTCGTGATGGAAGTGTGCGGGTTCGACTGGTGCATGTACTGTGAAGTGCAGTTCTTGCGAAGCTCTTAGTAATGCAGTGCCACCTGTATTAGTGGCCCTGCATCCCCAAGATCGATGTTTGCAGTTAAAGTATCCTGCTGCAAGAACTGGCAGTGTGTAGTTGAAGAGTTTTGTGGTTTCGTCAAGTGGTAAGTTATGTTGTGGTGGCTTGTATACTGAATGAATGACAATGTCTCCGTCAGTTAGACTGACTTTGATGCTTGTCACCTCCAGTATGTCTGACTATGATGGTTGTATTGCGTCATGTGTGATGTTGTTTTTTACAAAAATGGCAGTGCCACCCCCCATACGCTGCGCTCTGTCATTTCTGTAGATTGTGTAGTTTTTGATGTGTAATCTTGTTTGTGGGCGTAAGAATGTTTCCTGTACGAGTGCAATGTCTATGTTATTTTCAGTCAGGTAGTCAGCAAACTCGTGTCTTTCGGGGAAAAGAGAGTTCGCGTTCCAACTGACTAAAAATAGGTGTTTCGGTTTATTAGCCATTGAAATTAGCAAATAATTTCATGTTGGATTTTTATTAATTATATCTGAAATTTTATTCAGTTTTGCTACTATGTCTTGTCCAGACAGAGTTAGAAGAGCAATTATTAATCCGTTTGCTTGCGGCATTGCACTCGCTTGGGAGTTTGTGTTTTTGTTTGTGGGTGTTGTTTGTGTAGGTTTTGGAGCTTGTTGTTGTTGTTGTTGTTGTTGTGGTTTTGTGACTTGTGCGAATGATATGTTTGTGTTAACAGGCCGTGTTTGTGCAGAGGTTTCTTGTAATTAGGATTTTTGAAGCACATTGAATGGTTTGCAGGGTGTTCTCCCCCGCAGTTGCAACACTTTGCTGGGGTATCTATTATTTTGGTGCACTCTTTGTAAAAGTGCGGACCTGCGCACCTATGGCACACAGGTTTGGCACTATGTTCTGTGTATTGTCTTGTTGTGTGAGTGTGTCTGTGTTTGTGTTTTGCGGCACATTTAAATGGGTCGACATATTTTTCATTTCAGTAGAGAGTTCGTTCAATTTTGCCAAAAGTTGTGAAATTTGAGCACTCTGCTCTTGAATTAATTTATGATTTTTAATCATCATAAGTTTATGAATAGTTTTTCTGAGCTCAAGGTTTTCCACCTCAAGTTTTTTGATTAGAGACGACTCCATTTTAATGTTGTTTTTGTGTTGTGTAATTGTGTTTGAAGTGTGTTTCAACTTACTTGTGAGTACTTTTGTGACTAGTGATTTGTCTCTTTCTTTCCTCACCGCTCCGGTCATCGCCTCTTCCGGCGGTATTGCCGCTGTGCAGGCTTCCCTGCCGCCTGAATTTTCTGCGTCCTTCGTCTTGTTGTGGTGGGTTTCTGTTGTAGTTTGTTCACAAAGTGACGACATACATGCACTCTGGGTACGATCGTGCCATCACTCTGTGTTGCGCTAACTTGAAATGATTTTTACGCCAGCATAAGCCAACGTCAAACGATATTTTGGCGCATACCCTACACTGAAAAGTATAGTGCTGCTTAGGGTGTCGTTAGCGTATTTTACCTCACTTCACTTTTTGACTTTATTCGCAGAGCGGATTGGTATACGTGTTGCTTGCGCGACCAAAGCAACAGAACTAATAATTGGATTGTGTCTCGCAATAGCAAGTTGTCTTTATCCGCTCTTGACTGTGAGTGCTACGTTGCCGCTGCCGGCTGCATCATAGCAGCATGGTGGGGATGATCGTCGAGCTTTGAGGAACACAATGATAATAATAAAACGAATACGAATAGAATAAGCTATATATGATCAATGACAAGGTATTTGCTAGAAGGCAGAATGATATTTGATATTTGATTTTTATTTCGAGAAGTGAAGAAGCACGTGGTTATTGGTTTTTATCTGAAATTTCTATAAAAAGGATATTTGTTTTCTTTTTCGATTTCGATTTTACACCGATTTTCGGCCGAAAAGGAACTTAATTCCGAATTTTGTTTTCGGTTTCGGTTTTCGGTCGAGAAAGAATTTGTGCCGAATTTCGTTTTCGGTTTCGGCCGCAAAGAAAAACGGTTTGTTTCTACATATATGTTATGTAATTAAGATGACTGTACTGGCGAATGTTTTAGGTGTAAAGTGTAAGGTGAAAATATTAGTGGCTGTATTAATAATGGCGAAATAAAACGTGTTAGTAAAAAGTTTGTTTACAATAACTTATTAATTTGTTGTAACTCATTTAGCTGCTTTTACGTATTTTTTACATGTTGTACATTCTCTCAAAAGATACGCAACTGGGCGTCAAGTAATCAGAACTGTACATTAAGCTGAACTATCTAATTTTAAATAGGTCTATCACTGAAAGACAAAAATGTGCAAAAATGCAGTAACTATTAGAGAGAGCTGACTTTAATTCAAATTATACGAAGAGAGGAAATTAAAGGGATATCGTTTAGCACCTTCAGAATTAACAGCACTTCTCTGGCATAATGAATTCGTCATGGAAATTCTCTTTGACATTTCAACTAAGGTCGGGGTTTTATTGATGAAACTCACTTCGGTTCATTTATATTCTTGGCTAAGGAATGAATTTTGCTTGACCCCAATTAAAATCCTAAATTATTCATTTATACCTCTGAGCAGAAGTTAATTTGCTGAATGTTCTAACATCACGTTATTAGAATCGGGACTCCTTGCATAATTGGTACAAATCAGACATGCATGCAATTATTGCTTTTGAATTGGTGATAAAAGTACATGTATTAATGGGAAAATTTTAATTTATTTTGCCCTATTTAAACATTGCTTTACCACAAAGTTCTAGTAAAAAATTGATGCCAAAAGTAGCAATTTATTTTTTTTTTTACTCTAATACTGTTTACCTGATTACTATCAGTAGCACCCAATATAAGAAAATACATCACAGTCCTCTCCAGAAGATATGAAAAAACTTCCTATTATGGTAGGGCTCGATTTAACTTTGTCCGTCTAGGTTAAAAAAAAACTCTCCACGTGTTTTTCCAAAGATCAAATACAAGTCATTTGCGATGTTATTGGATTATTTCTCTTGTTGCAACAAGATAAAACTGATTTGAGAAAGCTATTACTAACTAACAGAAGTATCATAGTGCTCGAAAGAAAAACTGGTGCACCAAATAATAATCCAGTCTTGTAGATTATTATAAAACTTCATCTTTGAAACAAACACCACTCGTCAAATTAATTTAAATTATTGTCATTTTATGTCTATCGAACGTATCAACAATATGCTTTAATTGTCGATCAAAAAGACATGTTATATACTAGTTTGCTTGATGGGGTCAAAAATAGGAATATGGCAGAAGAATAAAGGATTGAAAAATCCACCGTTTTGTTGGTAATGGAGAAAATTTCACAGCATAGAACATTTGGAAGAAAGGTTGGTTCTGGTCGGCCTAAAGTTTCAATCAATGCTCAAGACATGGAATTAATATTCATTTTAAAGAACTTATTCGTTTGAGACAGTATTGAAAGCAAAGGCATGAGACTAATTACCCTGGATCATCCAATACAGCTCGAAGAAAGGTCGAAACTCATAAATTGTTAATGTTCCGCAAATAAAATTTTCTTGACCGAAGTTAACAAACACAGGAGACTTGGATTTGCCTACGAGTATTTAAATCAAAATGAATTATTGAAAAATGTGATAATTTTAGACGAAAAACCTTTAAGTCAGAGTTTGAATAAAGTATTTTTTACAATAGGTATTTTCGTAGTTTTCTCCTCACTAAAATATATTCCTATTATTTTATGTTGAAAGATTAGTAAAATAATTTTTTACTTAGTTTCCACTTTATATTTTATTAAACAATTAACATGTTTCGCTAGCACTGTAGCTGCGTCAGAAGTATTATTGAAAATAATATAACTGTGTTTTGTACAAGAAGAAGGGTTGGTTTATAAAGTACAAGGGGTTAGGCAAAATTGTTTCGTTTTAACAACAGTAGGTAATTTCGAATTATTATATTGCCAATCTATTAAATATATTTAAAGTCTATACGAAGTCAGTGTAAACAGCAATAGATCAAAACTCGATTGACAGCCGGTATTTTCTTTGAATAATGCGACGCGACGCGATGGTAGAAATGGAAAAATATTGAATTAATTTTATTTTTCATAATTATTAAACACAGGTATAATACATAATATTTTAAACAACGTTTGATTGATTGCTAGCATAAATGGGTGTTAAACGTACTTTTTTATGTCAGCATTACATAAAAAGTGAATAAGAAAAAGTAGGATTAAGTATGTGATTTTGTTTCACTCACCTGAGAAATTCATGAAAAGTCACTATCTGAATCCGCAGAGCTGGAATCTGAATTTGGCATTATTATTATGAGGCAATGGCCGGTAAAATACAATATTCGCCCTCTTTTTCTATAACATGACGGACACAGTTCATCGAAATGCCACTGGCGTTTACTTCGATCGATTATCGATTTATTATATTTTCTAAGTTTTTTCTTGATGACAGCCCATATCATCTTAATCGGATTAAATACGCAGTAATAGGCGGGAAGCCGCAAAATAGTATGACCATGTGCTTCGCATAATTTGTCAATGACATATTCTTTTGTAAAGTTCTTTTTTTAATAGCTTCCAATAACACTTTCTAGTCGCCTTTTGAGGAATTTCCATATTTTTGCTCTCCATGAATTTGAGAATATCGTCGTTTTTATTACTGCTATTTGGAACTTTGCTATGAAGGCGGGAATGATAGGATGCATCGTCCATTATAGTAACGGAATTTGGGGGAATATTCGGCAGCAATTGTTCGGTAAACCCCTTTTCAAATACACTGGCGGTCATGAAGAGTGGTTTATATTTTTGGCAGACAATAATAAAGCATTGGGTACAAAGCCCTTATCATTTCCTGTATGCAGTATAATCACTCGTTTGCCGCGAGAACATATACCAAACCATACTCAACCACGTCATGTGTATCAAACCATGTTTTTATCTAGGTACACTATTTCCCTTTTTGTTTGGCGATATTCCAGAGTTTTGCGAAAGTAAATGCAACTTTTTTCCATTTTTTTAAAATCGCAATTCAGTAAGATATTACGCAAAGTGTCGAGAGATTTGTATTCATAATTCTGGTAATCCGATAATTTATCTCGTAGCATTTTCAATGTCTGCATTTTGCTGTCTTTGTAAAATTGTTATACTACTCGGCGTAATATTGATTTCCAAGAACAACAATGTTATGTAATAAAAACAGAGGTAAAATACACACACCAACAATAATATGAAAAACAACAACAAAGTACACGTAAACTGAAACCACGCGGTACAGCACTGACTGTCATTAAAATCATACGATTTAAATTCTCTAACTCTAAAAACAATATTTAAGAATTTCGCAGGGAACAATCAAATGCGCTAGTTTTCTAATACTGCCCACATTTTCTGCGGACAGACATCTCAAGTCAACGTAGACTAACAGCAAGGAGCCGTCAATAAGGATTTTGATTTTTATTTTATACATTTCAATACAAATCTATAAGAAATTGACCGTATCCCAATTTGCTAGCCGTTTACACTGTCTTCATATAGACTTTAACAAAGGTAACCTATTTAGGTCTAATAATTGGCCCTTCAATAAAATATTCGAGTTTTTAAGTTTGTTTATTTCCATAGAGCAAATTTAGTTTTAAACCTTTATTTTCGCAATGTAAAATTTCATAAATACAATTGAAACTATGATTTTCTGATGTCAAATAGTTCGAGTAATTGGAATCTGACTTGTTGTTGATAAAAAAACGTTTGATGTTCTTTGAGGTCTATATTTAACAAACGCAAACGGGCAGAAATTTCGACAAGCGGATCAAAGAACATCAAATGTGTTTTATCAGCAACAAGTCAGATTCCCATTACTCGAACCATTTGACATCAGAAAGTCATAGTTTCAATAATAATAATTATGAAATTGTACATTGCGAAAATAAAAGTTTAAAACTAAATTTGCTTCAATCTATGGGAATAAACAAACTTAAAAACTCCGACATTTTATTGGACGACCAATCAGACCTAAATAGGTCACCATTGTTAAATATATTTAATAGATGGACAATATAATACTTCGGAAGTACCTACGGTTGTAGAAACTAATCAATTTTACCCAACCACCCGTTTTTTATAAACCCACACTTCTTCTTCTACAAAACACCGTTATGTTATTTACCATTTTCAATAATACTTCTGACCAAGCTACAGTGCTAGCGAAATATGTTAAGAGTTTAATAAAATATACAGTGGAAACTAAGTAAAAAGTTATTTTACTAATCATTCTACATAAGTTATTATGAATTTTGGTGGAAATTAAGGCCGACTCAATACAATTCCTATTATTAGAAAATTGCTAATAAATTGCTATATTATATATAATGCAGAGTATACGCGTTAAGCTAAGTGCTTCTGATGATGCTGATCTGATCATCAAATATTTTCCGTTACCTTAGTCCGCGATTCCTTCATCACCCATTTTAAATTAATACCAGCATTTCTTTTTGTTGTCGTATGATCTAAGAAATACGTCTTTATTTACTTTCTGACGTCATACCGAAAGCCTAAAACTACAACTTTATATGATTAACTTAAAAATTAAGAATAGAACCAACCTTAGACCAATTAAATAGCCCAGAGAAAATTTTCCAGCTCGGACACTTGAGTAAATCGCCAGCCGCTATGATAACGTTTAGTCGTCGAAAATCAACATAATATGACGTAACGGAGCTAGATATTAGTCCTTTCCAGCAAAGTACACAGATTGCCCTAAATACACATGGTAAATTAATACGCCTGTACCGTCAAATATATTTTCCAATGTAATGCATTATTTATAATGTGTGTACACTCGAAAATTATGTTACGTTATTGAAGAGCCTACTTCTGGGTTTCAAACAACTGTTTAAGTATGTCTATGGTGTTAAAAATATCTTAAATTCCGTCATGAAGTTAGCATGCAAACATATTAATCTTAGACCTTCATTATAGTAGTTAATTAGTCACGAATGAAAACGCGGGAGAACCTGATTTGCTAGTGTTTAAGTATTAGTTAAGCACCTTGACATTATTGGATAAGCTTTGGCCATATGATGCAGCTAGCAAACTGGCTGAAATTTGAAGATCATGTAATTTTTGAACGCTTTTTCCACATATTTAAATACCGTTAAATACACACAATACTCGAATTGTGTCTGCAATAATTCAACGCTCCTCAAACAATAACACTTTCTAACATTCGCCGCACTGCTACTGCTTATCTATCTGAAAGAGAACTGCAAATAAACCCTTCTAAAAGCCGGTTTACATTAAGCTAAGAGGCAAGCAAGTCAAGTGAAAAAATCAAATTTCATTGAGTTCATTAAAGCAAGTACTACAACAAGGGACGTTCCAATTTATACAAGTAAAAATTTAAACATGTTTAGTATTTGAATTTGCTGAAAGTGGCAAATTTAAACTCACAAAACTAAAAAAAAACTAATAAAACATTGTCAAAATTACTTATACCTCAACCTACAGAAATTCTGAAAGAAGAACCTAGTTTAGAAATGAGAATATAGGTTAAAAATTGGATAGCAAAAAGAAATTCGAGAGGTGGCTCATCGCTTTTATTTAAAGAACTTCACTTTGAAGATCCAATAGAATATAGATCATGTTCGAGAATGTCACTAGAAAGCTTTGAGAAATTGCATAATTTATTATTGAAATTCAAAAATTGGATACATTTATGTGGGGTGCGATACCAGCTCGAACCAAACTAGATATAACATTACATTAACGCATCTAGCCACTCGAAATAACTACAGAAGTTTGCGGCATTTTTCCCGAGTTTCAAAGGCTGCAATATGAACTGCTATAGCTGGAAAAAGAACTTTCCTATATAAAATCGGACATTCTTGGAATATGCGAACACAAGCTATAGGGGGAAGACCGAATCATGTTACCTTCAGGTCACCTGCTATACTATAAAGGAGACGACGATATTAACCAGGGTGGGGTAGGCTTTCTGGTGCACAGGAAAAACATAAACAACATC
>MU181921.1:404206-427819 GCA_016904865.1 Pissodes strobi | reverse complement strand
CTATAACACTGATCAGCAGTTAGTACCTGTGAATAACGCACATTCCCAATTTTCGTCATTCCAGCCTCTATGTTCACTTGCAAAATTTCGTTAACCCTGATTGGCTGCAAGTAAAGCTGAGCAAGCAGCTGGCTTTCTTGACATCAATCCCTGGTCATGTTATCTATGACGGACGGTTCGACCAGACGTTCTTGTATCTCATACATTTCCAAGTCGATGACTAGTGCGGTCTTGTAAAGCAGTTAGAGTAACAAAATAATCAATAATCTCGTTGGTTTGTGGCTTGTGGTTTTTCTGATCCCGGAAGTCGCGTCGCGTCATGCACACTCACCTGTCTGACGAAAGCGACTGATCGCATCTTGTATAGTTCATCTGGCTCTGTCTAAAACATTTGCAATGTAGTGTATGTCATGATCATCATCATTTAATGGAACAGTCCGCGCAACATATGTTGATAACATATTTAAGAAAATAAATAAATATAGGGTCCTTCGAAATTCACTACAAATATTTTAAGGGCGTATTTTTGAGATCACATGTATACTGTTTTTTTTTTATTAACATCTGTGCCGCCGCGCCCTCCGAACTATAGTCATCGTAATGTGATTGGAAAAATTGACTGTTTTAAGCTGTGATTACAGTTAAGCATCCAATCTCCTAAACATTTGCAAGCCCTTGTTTTCTTAAGCAGTTAAAGCGCTCTATTTATTTCTTGTCTCAAATTGGTTTAAACCTAATTTTCAGGTAAAATTGAGGGGTTTATACTTTACAACAAATTAAAGAAATATTTTAATTGAACATAAAAAATAACAATTTTTATACATACCTTTCACTTTCCAGCGTTTTTTTCGAAAACTGTTAGTTGTATCGAAAAATGCGAAATGGCTAAGTTTTAGATTTTTGCATACTTGGCTTAATGTTGTCATTAAATTCTCAAATTTCTTCTCGCATATCAAAATTGTATACACTCGCGAAAATGCTGGTTTACGCCATTTTTGAAGGAAAAAATTTACAGGGCGCTTAAAGGAATAGGAACTTAAAAATTTTTAGAAGACAGAACACTGGCACTTGTGATAAAAAATGCAAACCACGTAAACAGTAATCGTAACGTTAATAGGCGTCAAAATACCAATATTGCTTGATTAAAATGTAAAGTTCCAATTTTGGTTATTATTTTAACTTGCCCAATTCCCGTCAAAAATGTGTACGCTAAATGACAGCAACTGATTTTCCATCCGTTGTCAGTGCGGGGCCTATGTGGTTTATATTATCTTTATCATCAATACTCTTCTTAAGTCTACAATATATATTGCATGGAAGATTTTTTAAAACAATTTACTAAAGGCATTTGACAACAATTTTATCATTCGACTAATAATTCCTGCAAATTCCATAGACACGTACACGCCTCGGATCATAATAATTCTGCACTGCACCAAGTTGCCTAATAAATAACAGGAGGAGAGATATTATCCCGAAAGCGTGACCCGCTTACAACTCTGACGCCTCAGGCGTCCTGCTTAACGCCTTGAAGGGTGAGCTAGGAAATGTTGCTAATGTATATCGCTTATGCGGACAACACACGTAACGCTATATCAGTAACATCAGGAACTAGTGGTCATATATTTTTATATTTTAGAAATACAGATACACTTTAAGAGACATTAAATAGCTTGGATTTTGCCATAACTTAAATATATAAGAAGTTAAGTTTGGATTTGCAGACATAATTCTGTGGACATATGCAATAAAGAAATAAGTAAAATTGAACATTTTTACAGCAGAAACATTTTAACAAATTTTTAACAAAATTTCAACAAATTCAGCACAAACATAATTTAATGGCTTAAGTACATGAATTTTGGGAATATAATAGCGAGCTCGAAAAGTTAAGAGTTTTTTTCTTAAATGTTATATTTATTTAGAATTAATCCCTTGGAACAAAACAATCTAAAAATTTAATGAGTAATAAGGATTTAAGTTGACTTATATCTCTATGATATATTACAGTTTGTACATAAACCACACTTTATAGTAATAACATTAGTTTACTTAATCTTAAGGACTTCTAGATTATTAATTTAATTGCCCAGTTTATAAAAATTAAGTAACACACTCAAATGAGAGTTTTATTACAATGATTACTTATAAAGAGCCTCTTCTAGTGTTGTTCATTTGCCAGTCAAATTCTTTTCGGTCAACTGACAAGTCAATTCATAATTTCGACCGATCAAAATCGTAATATCTCCAATTATGGAAAAACTCATTCATAACGTGAGCCTTTTTTATTGTGTATATTGCAGACCATTAAAAAACAGCTGGCTGTTTCAGACGAACATAAACCTTTATTTCCACAAAGATAAAAAGGAATAATATAGTTAAGAAGTTAGGCCTTATTGCGAATAAACAAAATGACAACACAAAAACAACACAGAATTGGGAAATAACACAGAATTTGAATTCAACCATCTTCCTCTGTAGGATCCAGGATAGTATCACCACTCCCAGCTACCTCTCGGTCACTGTCACTTTTCGTGATAATTTCCAGTAGGGAGACAGTGAGACGAAGTTTTCGGCCTCCTCATGGAATTCCATTCTCTACGTCTTCTTTGAATATGCTTTTCAGAAGTCTCGGATTATAATGTTATACTCCTACGATCGTGTCAGCAGTTATGGTCTTCAATCTGTTCCATTTCTTCGCGTGGACATTTCTCCACATTGACCAGTTTCGTTCGGCATATGCAGAAGAAGAAGGAAGGTACAAAAACCTCTGTACAATTTGGTAAAGGTAGAATTATATATTTCCGTTCCAGAAGTTTACTGGGTACTTTCTTGTCGATTCAACTCCTGGACAGCCACAGTAGTTTTCCACCATACTGCTATGCAACAGCAGTTGCTGATGCAGAGAGATTTTGACCGACCAAAATATTTTCGGTTTCGATCAGTTGACCGGTCAATTTATAATTTTGAGCGCGGCCAATTTACAATTTTGACCGCGGTCATTTGACCCGTGCACAACACATTTCATCTAACTTTATGTTTCCTGCAACTCTCTTTCTGATTCCAAGCTGTCTTTAATTTCGGTCATAAACCAGAACATTATAGATTGCTGGCAAGTTTCTGTAAAATTTAGCTGCCTGGAAATCTACTTTGTCTAGTAAGGATAGGTTTTGTTTTTTAACTCTGAAATAGGTAAGAGACTCTATTAAAGTAAAGTATTTTATATTCAGGAAGTATAGTAGTTTTCTATTTTCTTTGATAACTTATCTTTTTGGAAGATAGATTCGGATCCAATGGCATTTTGTAGCTAAATATACCAAAATCTTCGGTTTCTGGAAACCGCAACCATCTCATATGCCTAGAATTCATGGTCCGTATCCAGTTTCTTTTTTGGAGTATTTTTTTAAAAAGATCTGAACAATTTAAGAATTCTGACTCATTCATAGCTTTAACTTCAAATTAAATTTTTTTGCTTGCTCGCGATTCTGACAAGCTGCTGCGCAGTCTCTATGATGGTACATTGGGAATGGACTGTGCTTACTCTTTCTTTCACAAAGTTCGTGATCAGAATCGCACTCCATGTTAGTATGTCCAGAGACTTGTGATCAGAATTCTTATTTACCCGCCGCATGTGTCTGAATACAAGGCATTTGACTTGATATTTAGATGCATATTTATAAGGATGTTGTAGATACAAGACGCAATTTCTATTAATCTTCTTGGGTTAAAGATTTATCCCACATATATTGACTTGTTACATTACATAAAAAGTATCAGTTAATAACCTTAAAAAGTATTACCGTTGGTATCACTTCTACATTTTTGCAATATTTGCAATGTTTTAGAGTTTGTGAACATTATGCTTATTGTATTTTTACTTGATTATCACAGGGAATACAACGAATCTAACCGTTCAAAAAACTGGTCCTACGTAATAGAACGCTAAATTTCGCTGTAGATACACGAATTATCTAGGTACTAACCGTCGCGTCGATGAAATAATAAACGATCAATTTGCTTAAACGTCATATGAAGGCAGATTTATGAGTCAAATTAATATTTGTTTTGCTTTAATCGAATATGTTCACTTATACATTTTTAGTTCACTTTAGTTGTTTTGTTAATATTGTTGTCGTTAGGTATATAAGTTCTAAAAGGAATAAGTGCAGTTATGTTTTATACCGTGACATTTTTAAATATGGCTTGGCTATACGTCAATTTATTTCCGTATGGCATCTTGGTAGAGTATAAATTGTACTGATTATATATTTTTTATAAGATACAAGTTGACTTACCTCAAAAACGAATTGTCAATTTTGTGGTTTCGTGTATTACTTAGACTTATTTCCTTTTAGCAGGCGATGAAAGCGGTCTTTCGGAATCTACTTTTCGAAAAAACAATTTTGAGGAGAAGTCATGGACCATTATTTCATGTAACCACAGAATTATTTTAGTATGTAGATGTTCGTGATATTTGTATGATGGATACAATCATATAATAATGATTGATATGTCATTGAGCCCCATATGTATTTCTATATGCGGAGTTCTAAAAATATATAATATAACGATTCATCGTAGAAACGACAAAGAGTTTTACGGATAGGTATCCTTTTTTTTAAAGTGTTTAACCAAATTTTGAACAAAAACCTCTTCGATAAAGTACCTCCTTAAAATATTCCTGGGGATATACCAGTCATATTGATCCTTAGGGAGCATTTTGTTATCCAGGTGCCAGTGCCCAACTCTCTTTTTTGACCATACCTTGTAATTTTCAGCACATGATTACTCAGCAAAGAAACATCTCGTTCAAGACTTCTCAGGTTCGAAAGTCAACGATGGTTTTTAATCCAGAAGATGTACAGCCGAACTTATCCCGGCTGGAGAATATATTGTGCTATAGGTGAGCTTATAGTTAATACGCTAAGTTCTGAGCTCGTTGTAATTGCAAGTCTCGCACTCATATCTTAGCTTATTGTATAAGTCGGTATTTTGGATGTATAAGTTAACTCCGGTTTAGTGACACACCCACGTTTATTACAACAATAATGATTTTTTAAGGAAATAGTACTACTATTCTGAATGGCAAAATTATTTTTCTACAGCCGCGCGCAAAATAACTAAATACTAAATTCAAATGAAATCGCAAAATCAACTAATGCCGTGGATCCTTATTTTGCGCTCTAGTGCGAACATGGAAAAGGAAATTCTCGCTTTTTCCGTCTAGTGTGCTGAATGGTCATGGAAACCGAAGATAAATAAATGACAGTCGTGCGTTTATTATAGTTTGTTGCTGGCAATCCTGTTCTAAATATGCCAGAAGCCCGAACATAATATGTCAAAACTGACAGTCATTCGCAAATTTCAGAATAAGTATAGAGAAAAATGTGCATTTAATTTTAAAAAATGCGGCTGTAGAAAAAGTTCTGTGTGTTTTTCGAGCGCAAAGTAAGATTGCCGTTTTCGAAAGATTACTGCGCTCCGATACGCGTCGCGCAGTAACATTCTTTCTCAAGCGGCAATCCGTTACTTTGCGCTCTAAATACACAAATAACTATTCCTTAGCCAGAACCAGCGTGGTGCACTAGTAAATTATAATACATATGAAATAGTCGACTTCTTATCTTATTAGGACTTTTACCATTATTATTATTACTAGCATTTTTATTGTCACATTTCTTTGCAGTTTCATACCGACTATTCTCCTTGGATTAACACCAAACCCCCGATAAACTATGCAATCCTTTTTGTTGAATGGTCGGCATCCGACTTAGATTAGTTAGTATTCTAGAAAACTGGATAAATATATATCGAGGGCGGCTTAAGAAGTTTTTGTACCAAAACTTATTTTCCTTCTTGAGCGCTTCCATTTCGCTGTCTTCTTACTAATTTCTTAAGGTTATTTTATTTATTTTTAATTTTTGAAATCGGTTGTATAATTTCCAAATTTCCCTCTTCCTTTTTATTCACTCGGCAATTGGGGTAACGAAGATGACTTGCTCTTGTCCACGCTTGTTCAAAGAAAAATATTTTTTCTTCAAACGTCCGTAAATCCGTCATTACTCGACTGTGTAGGCGGCCGTCAAGTTTCATTTTTCCTCCGCCGGAGCTTTACTTTTCACTTTTCCGCCGGCGGAGGTAAAAGTGTTGTCATAGCAACATAGATACAATACAAACAGACAACAAAATAAGCGTCAACAACTCAAGATTTATTAAACTACAATTTGTATTTATCACTCAATTTGTGACTGCATTTATAAAAATCACTAATTTAGGAACAAATTGGTTATTATATAATCGAACTTACTCAATAACTGCTTATCAATACGGAATTAAAACGCAATCGGACACGCCATCTTAAAAAAATAATTATTGTTGACAGTGTCCACTGACAGCTTTATGTTAAATTCATCGACACCGGTCCAAGCAAGGCCACCTACGACCGTGGTCTAAGCCGCCTTGCGAACCCATTTATCTTTAATAATAATTAGATATTATTACTATTAAAAAGAGATGTTTTTGCATTAATTTGTCGACATTTGAAGAAAAAACAGCATATTTTATTTGGAGGAAAAGTTACTTTTCATGGCTTGCTCTCTATTACCAGCCTCACTCCGTTCGGCTGTTAAACACGAGCTGGCCATGAAAAGTATCACTTTTCCTCCATATAAAATAATATACTATTCTGTAATCCTTTTCAAAACATTTTTTAATCAAAATCTTATCGAGGTAATTTTTCATTACACAAATAAATCTATATGATTTTCAAAAAAATCGACAAGCTGATGCAACAGTTGACAACATATACTATTTTATTGGAGTCCTACTTTTCAGTGTATACTGCAGTGTGTCTAGGATAAAAATGCCTTGGCAAGATTCCTCAGTTAGTAACAACACACTGATTACTTCTTCGATTTCGACGGATCTTTTTTAGTATTTGGTAAGCAATTTTCACTTTGTTGAAAACAATTATTTAGAAAAGGGTGATCGATTCTCCAAGGTAAGACCACTTTTTCAAGAACAAAATACAAAGTAATAATAATACTAGAGATAATTAGTACACTGCTTTTAGATGTATCAAAATAATTTAATGAGATATTTTTCTCTACCTATGTTTCGGCTTGATGAGGCTTTTATCAAGAGTAGTAGTATACAACTACTCTTGATAAATGCTTCATCAAGCCGAAACATATGCAGAGAAAAATATCTCATTAAATTATTTTGAAACATCTAAACGCAGTGTACTAATTATCCCTAGTATTATTATTCAACGATGTTTCACAAGGATCCTACCGCCGAAACTATTCAAATACAAAGTCTTTGGAATTTGCTTCAAAAGAGGAAAGCCATTCCGTTGATGAAGCCATGGTGCTTAATTTAAGCAAAACCCATAAGATGGGGTTATAAGTTCTAGGTAAGAATGACTCGTTTGGGACAAATTAGTCTATTTTGAATCTTATCAAGGCTCGACTGCGATTTTTTTCTGAAAAATGCAAAGACCTGTGTTTTGATGCATCTGCAGTTTTGCAGCATACAGACGTATTACAGTCGACAGGATCTCGCAACTCTTATATCTCCTTTGATAATTATTTCTTTACATCACATTCACTAATAAAAGAACCCACATATCAATAATAAGTGGTGGCTACGGAAACAATTACGGATAACAGGCCGCCAAAGTGTCCACTGACTAATGTATATGCTTTCAAAAAGAAATCCAGGGCTCATTACCAATACCCACTGGTGTACAATGAATTAGTTATTGGCCGATGAAATGATAATAGTGTTATAAAAATTGTCTCTAACGCTTCTTCCGTTGAAGGGATTTTCTCAAAAGGAAAAACAATATGCTTGCATTGATCAGCCTGATGTTAGAACAAAAATATGGAGGGAGTCGATCGCAGCGATCAAAATAGTGGGCAGTATCGCATTTCAACTTGAGAGAAAAATGGCATTTTTCATTGATAAAGCAGTGCATTATTATGTCAAATCAAAATGTCTGGTAATTGCATAGGCTTGATTGCGGTAAACTTCATCAATTAGCCTTCGGAAGAGCCGTAGCCCTTGAACTATTAGAAACACATAATGTATTAAATAGACGTGGAGCTTCGAAGTTATACAGAGCATTCTCGATGCGTTCGAACTAATTTTATGTGCGGAATGTGCCATAGGAAAGCAAATTTCTGATGTGAAAAATACGACATTGGATTGCATCTTAAGGACTTGTATCGCCATTCCACTCCTTATGATTTTATTTTCAAATATTACTGTTAAATTCAAAATATTTTTATTTAACATTGTTAAAATCGTTTAGACATGATTAACCAGACAGTCCTTTTAAAACGACGCTCTTTATTAAAAACTGGATTTAAATTATTTTTTGTAACATTTTTCCCAACTATTTGCATCATAATTAACTTTAAAAATAAATATTCCTTAAATTTTCAAAAAAAAAATGTCAGAGCTATATGGGTTAATCCATGGTACTATACGATTGTGGAGTATTTGCATAATAAAATTATTATCATTACTGCTATTGTTATATATGAGCAATATTGAAATAGCAAGCAAAGCAGTTCGAATGGCGAGACTATTATTTAGCTCTCTTATTAGACGCTCTTTCTTTGTACACAGTTTTAATAACGGCGCTAAATTAAAGCAATTTTATAAAACCCATAGCGACAAGAATTTAAATTGGCTGTTGAGGCATTTTTATTTTACAGGCGGCTTTGCATAAAGTAAATTTAGAAGCTATTATTTTGCGTTAGTCTGGTAGAACGACTGAAAATTTTATTAAAATTACGTCCCGTGTACTGAGGAAAATTGCCGAAAAAGTTTTCTATTAGCAAGTAATGCCTTTTATTAAATACTTATGAGATTTTTGTAAGCAATAGTGCCTCTGAAACGCATGCCCTCTATTATAAAAGTGACACGAAAGAACAGATTGATTTTGGTTATGAGTTGTTTGCAAATTGTTTTATTTGGCGCATGACGAAATTGAGGTAGTAGTGCCTATCGTCTTTTCTCGGCAGCACGTGAAGCTTTCAAGATATCAATTCAATCAATACGAAAGAGGTGATGCACTTAACATTAAAACAAACAAACAAAGATTTAAACTCACTCAATGAATATTATGAATACCTAGTTAAAACGTGCATTGTTTACCTTGGACTGTCACTACCCAGCTCGACCTTTTTGATTATACTTTCACCTTTTTTTCATAATACATTAAAGTACGACAAGGGTGGGCAAAACCTATATCAAAATTTACTTTGTCCATCAATAAACAAAGATTTTATCAGATTAGTAAGTTAGGCTCTATATCAGTTACACAAGAAGAAGTTACTGGTTAGGAGCCCGAAGGGCGAGTGGGCTGGTTTTCTCAACACTGCATTGAATGTTCTGGGTCTAGACACTCAAAATGAACTAAGGCTAGATATTGAATGAGACTTTATATACTTAGGAAAATTGAATCTTACTGGTTTAAATGATACTACAAATGGATACTTCTGATCCATATGTAAAAGAGCAAGACTATCACCTTCCTCTGTATAATAAAATGGAGACACACGAGTGTGTGCATGTAATGTTAATGATTCAGACGCCGATCTTTATTATCAAGATATTAGTGAGTATGAGATAAACATATTTGTACTATAGGTATAGCCGGCAACATTTTCGATAGGACGCCTCCGCCATCTGTATATTACTTCTGAAAATTACACATATTTTGGAAGAGCCACGCGACGCGACGAATAGATTGAAATAGTTTAAAACTAGTGAAGTTTAATACAATTTGAATTAAACACTGCCTCGTTTGAACTAGGCACCTAGTAGCAAGTTGTGTTAAAATTTAGACGCATCAGTAAATTTTCGAGCAACGACTATGCATTGAAAAAATTGACAGCTCTTTACAAAGAGGCAACCGGGGGAGATATTGAAAATGGCGAAGCAGAATGCAACGCTTGTTATATTTGAGATCTGTGTAAACTCATAATTGTGTTGAAAGTAATAGCTGATATAAGTTTGGGTTAGTTTGGGTTGGATCAGATTAGATTATGTAAGTTTAGTTTACCAAATATACCACATAATTGTATATTTCTTCAAGTTTCGTTGTTTCTTAGAATTCATAAAGTTAAGTGTGGTTGTAACGCTGAGTGTGGTAAGCCACCCTCATCCACCTCTAACACAATTTAATGTAAAAAATTACTTTTAGCAGATCACGTATATTTAGTTTATCGAAATATATCACATAAATACATATTACTTCAAGTTTCGTTCGTTCTTACGATTTATAACATTAGGGGTGGTTGTAAAAACCAAAAAAAAAACATTCCATTTGCCTCTCAATACCCGATCTAACGCAGTTAGTTTCACTTAGTATCAAATTATTTTAGTAATTTTTTTGAGACGGTTCCGATAAGCTAGAATCAATTTTCATAGATTTGGTAGTTTTGGTTAGTCGTCCAATCAACTTTGGGTTAGCTTCACTTAGTCTCAATATATTTTGGTCATTTGAACAGATTTCGAGGCATTACAATACATTTTAATGGATTTAAATATTTCTAGTTAGTCGTTCAATTAACTTTCGCTCAGTTTCACTTAGCATGAAATAATTTTTAGTCATTTGAGTCAGTTCTGATATGTTAGAATCAATTTTCATAGATTTTAGCTTTGGAGAGTCGTCTAATCAATTCTCTGTTCGTTTCACTTAGTACCAACTTATTTTAGTGATTTGAACCGGTTACGATACGTAATAATCAATTTTAATAGACTTAGTAAGTTCTGGTTAGTCGTTGGGATCAACTTTTGGTTAGCTTAACTTATTCTTAACCTAATTATTTAGTCATTTGAGTCAGCACCGGTACTTGATAATCAATTTTAATAGATTTGGTTAGTTTTGGTTTCTCGTTCAATCAATCTCGCTTAGTTTCACTTAGTCTCAACTTATTTTGAGGGAGTAGATCGCAGCTATCAAAATATTGGGCAGTATCGCTTTTCAACTTGAGAGAAAAATGGGACTTTGCATTAATATCTCAAATCAAAATGCCTGGTAATTGCATAGGTTTAATGGCGGCAAACTTCATCAATTAGCCTTCAGAAGAGCCATAGCCCTTGAACTATTAGAAACACATAATGTAATAAATAGATGTGGAGCTTCGAAGTTATAAGAAGCATTCTCGATGCGTCCGAACTAATTTTATGGCAATATAGCAATGTGACCAAACCATGTGCGGAATGTGTCATAGGCAAGCAAATTTTTGATGTGAAAAATGCGACATTGGATTGCATCTTAAGGACTTGTATCGCCATTCCACTCCTTATGATTTTATTTTCAAATATTACTGTTAAATTCAAAATATTTTTATTTAACATTGTTAAAATCGTTTAGACATGATTAACCAGACAGTCCTTTTAAAACGACGCCCTTTATTAAAAACTGGATTTAAATTATTTTTTGAAACATTTTTTCCCAACTATTTGCATCATAATTAACTTTCAAAATAAATATTCGTTAAATTTTCCAAAAAAAAAAAAATGTCAGAGTTATATGGGTTAATCCATGGTACTATACGATTGTGCAGTAGTATTTGCATAATAAAATTATTATAATTACTGCTATTGTTATATATAAGCAATATTGAAATAGCAAGCAAAGCAGTTCGAATGGCGAGACTATTATTTAGCTCTCTTATTAGACGCTCTTTCTTTGTACACAGTTTTAATAACGGCGCTAAATTAAAGCAGTTTTATAAAACCAATAGCGACAAGAAATTAAATTGGCTGTTGAGGCATTTTTATTTTACAGGCGGCTTTGCATAAAGTAAATTTAGAAGCTATTATTTTGCTTTAGTCTGGTAGAACGACTGAAAATGTTATTAAAATTACGTCCCGTGTACTGAGGAAAATTGCCGTAAAAGTTTTCTATTAGCAAGTAATGCCTTTTATTAAATACTGATGAGATTTTTGTAAGCAATAGTGCCTCTGAAACGCATGCCCTCTATTATAAAAGTGAAACGAAAGAACAGATTGATTTTGGTTATGAGTTGTTTGCAAATTGTTTTATTTGGCGCATGACGAAATTGAGAAAGTAGTGCCTATCGTCTTTCCTCGGCAGCACGTGAAGCTATCAAGATATCAATTCAATCAATACGAAAGAGGTGATGCACTTACCATTAAGACAAACAAACAAAGACTTGAATTCACTCAATGAATATTATGAATAGTTAAAACGTGCATTGTTTACCTTGGACTGTCACTACCCAGCTCGACCTTTTTGATTATACTTTCATCTTTTTTTCGTAATATATTAAAGTACGACAAGGGTAGGCAAAACCTATATCAAAATTTACTTTGGCCCTCAGTAAACAAAATTTTTATTAGATTAGTAAGTTAGGCTCTATATCAGTTACACAAGAAAAAGTTATTGGTTAGGAGCCCGAAGGGCAAGTGGGCTGGTTTTCTCAACACTGCATTGAATGTTCTAGGTTAGACAATCAAAATGAACTAAGGCTAGATATTGAATAAGACTTTATATACTTAGGAAAATTGAATCTTACTGGTTTAAATGATACTGCAAATGGATACTTCTGATCCATATGTAAAAGAGCAAGACCATCACCTTCTTCTGTATAATAAAATAGAGACACGCGAGTGTGTATGTAATGTTAATGATTCAGACGCCGATCTATATTATCAAGATATTAGTGAGTATGAGATAAACATATTATTTGTACTATAGGTATAGCCGGCAACATTTTCTATAGGGCGCCTCCGCCATCTGTATATTACTGCTGAAAATTACACATATTTTGGAAGAGCGACGCGACACATAGATTGAAATAAACTGCTGGCCATTTGCTTTTGAGCAAGGAAATTTTCGCCTAAATATTTTCTTAACCAGACATGATATAGACCTACGGTTTTTAACGATTAATATATTTATCCCTTTGGAAAAACTTTCCTATGTTGAATTTTTTAATACATTCAAAAAAATGTATATACAGGATGTCAAAGAAGACGGTGATTTTTGCTCCAATTTCCATAGCATGTAACTTGCACAATATATTTTTTTATTTTGTCACTGTACGTCAATTGAATCACTGGTCCATAGCAAAGAAAGTGGTCAGTCAAATTTTTGATATCTGCCATATTTTAAGAGATATTGTTTTTTTTGTAAAAACCTTGAGTTTTTGAACTAGGTAGCTAGGCCCCACTGAGAATTTTATCGTGCAAACTTTATAAGTGAATATCATTATACCTTACGAAAAGCTTGTTTATGTTAAGTAAAAAGGTTATTCCTAAATGTTGTAATGTGCAGTGGCTTACTTATAATCACTTATACTATGGTTTATGAGTATCTCACAATTTTTTTCGATTGTTTTGCATTGTAAAGTACTCACCTCTAGATTAAGCAACTTTTTATTTCTTAATATTGCACTTTAACTAAATGTATATTTTACAGTGTGTCTAAATTTTTTTTAGATTATAATTTTTTAATTTAATTCTGAAAAATTCTATTTATTTATTTCTAATACAACACTATTCCTAAAATTAAATTTGTTTTGAAACCCCTTAAAATTAAATATCACTAGTTTGATGTGTTTGATTTTGCGAGCGAGTACTTTCACATACATAACAATCGTGAAAAATTGTAAAATACTCATAAACCATATACATATAATAAGTGATTATAAGTACGCCACTGCACATCACAACATTTAGGTACACCTTTTTTACTGAACATAAGCAAGCTTCTCATAAGGTATAATAATCACTGACAAAGTTTGCATACAACGCACAGTGTGGTCTAACTACCAAAAAGCTGAAAAAAGCAAGGTTTTACAAAAAAATCGGTATCTCTTAAAATATAGCAGATATCAAAAATTTGACAAACTACTTTCTTTGCTATAGACCAGTGAATCAATTGATGTACAGCGACAAAATTTTAAAAAATTATTATGAAAGTTACATGCTAATGAAATTGGAGCAAAAATCATCGTTTTCATTGACACCCTGTATATAAATTTTTTTAAAAGTGTAAAAATATCCAACATTGGAATTTTTTTCGTAAGGGACAAATCTATTAACCATTAAAAACCAGAGGTCGATATCATGTCTGATTAAGAAAATATTTAGTTTTGCTCGAAAGCAAATGGCCAGCAGTTTAGTTTAAAACTAGTGAAGTTTAATACAAGTTTACAATTTGAATTAAACACAGCTTCGTTTGAACTAGGCACCTAGTAGCAAGTTGTGTTAAAATTTTGGCGCATCAGTAAATTTTCGAGCAACGATTATGCGTTGAAAAAATTCACAGCTCTTTACAAATATGCAACAGGGGAGATATTGAAAATGCCGAAGCAGAATGCAACGCTTGTTAAATTTGAGATCTGTGAAAACTCATAATTGTGTTGAAAGTAATAGCTGATATAAGTTTGGGTTAGTTTGGGTTAGATCAGATTAGATTATGTATATCATATTTTACTGGAAGGTGTATCACCACCGACAGAAAGGACTGTATAAACCTGACAGCAGGAATACCGCAGGGCTCAGTGCTCGGACCGCTTTTATGGGAAGTGGTTTATGATCCGGTGTTAGAATTGGACCTACCAGAAGGGGCCGAAACAATTGCTTTCGCAGACGATCTTGCGGCAATAATAAGGGGGAAGAGCAAGGAGGATCTGGTAAGTAAAGCGAACCAAACGCTGCACATGATATCAAATTGGATGAAAAGTAATCAGCTGAGTCTGGCCTCGGAAAAGACCGAAGCGGTAATACTGTGCGGCAAAAGAGACCGTAGGGATATACGCTTCACCATCGACGACGTATACATACAGCCATCCAAAAAGATTAAATACCTAGGGATAATCATTGGGGAGAATATGGGATACGGACATCACGTAATTGCTGTTGCAGAGAAAGCAAGCAACAAGATGGGAGCTTTAATGCGAGTAATGCCCAATCTAGGAGGACCAAAGAGTTGCAAAAGAAAAATGCTGTACGGGGTGGTCCAGTCGATAATTCTGTACGGTGCGCCCATCTGGCACCCAGTACTCAGAATAAAGAAATACCGACAAATACTCGAGAGTATACAGAGAAAGGCTCTGTTAAGGGTGATAAGCGGTTATAGAACTATTTCTACCGCAGCAGTGCAAGTTATTGCGGGAGTGCCTCCAATAGATTTAATGGTCGAGGAGCGACGATACATTGAAGACTCGGATAATAGACTTTACGCGCGGGAAGAAGCAAGACGAAGGATAATGGATGAATGGCAGGACAGGTGGCACAATCTGACAGACAAAGCACAATGGACAAAAACGCTGATACCCGACATTAGGAAATGGATGGATTGTAAGCATCGCAAGTCAGATTATTTTCTTACTCAGACCCTGTTAGGACACGGAAGTTATCGAGCGTACACGATGAGACTTGGCAAAGGTAATGAGACATGCATCTACTGTGGAGACAACGACACAACCGAACACACCATTTTTAAATGTCCCAGGTGGCATATCATTAGAATACAATCGGAGATGAAGTTAGGACATGAAATAACACCCGATAATATGGCAGATACAATGATGGAAGACAGGGACATATATGCTACATATATGATATGATACACACCATAATGTCAAAAAAGGAAAACGAAGAGAGAAAACATACACCGGACGCAGCGCGACACTAAATGAAAGAAAGACGATAAGACTGGCAGCTCCATGATGCAGAAGTTTGAAAGGATGGTTCCATGGAGTCGCGTGCAGAAAAGGTAGGGGAAGGGTTTAGTGGGTCGGCTAGACCAGATTCCCACACACCCTGCGGCAATATAACATCAATGCTTCAGGGCGTACATAGATATGTATTCCTAATCCCTATATAAAAAAAGAAGATTATGTAAGTTTAGTTTACCAAATATACCACACAAAGGTATATTTCTTCAAGTTTCGTTGTTTCTTAGAATTTATAACGTTAAGTGTGGTTGTAACGTTAAGTGTGGAAAGCCGTCACCCACCTCTAACACAATTTAATGTAAAAAATTACTTTTAGCAGATCACACAAATTTAGTTTACCGAAATATATCACATGAATACATATTACTTCAAGTTTCGTTCGTTTTTACGATTTATAACATTAGGGGTGGTTGTAAAAACCAAAAAAAAAATACATTCGATTTGTCTCTCAATACCCGATCTAACGCTGTTAGTTTCACTTAGTATCAAATTATTTTAGTTATTTCAGACAGTTCCGATAAGTTAGAATCAATTTTCATAGATTTGGTAGTTTTGGTTAGTCGTCTAATCAACTTTGGTTTAGCTTCACTTAGTCCCAATATATTTTAGTCATTTGAACAGATTTCGACGCGTTATAATACATTTTAATGGATTTAAATATTTTTAGTTAGTCGTTCAATTAACTTTCGCTTAGTTTCACTTACCATGAAATAATTTTTAGCCATTTGAGTCGTCTAATCAACTCTCTGTTCGTTTCACTTAGTACCAACGTATTTTAGTAATGTTAACCGGTTACGATACGTTATAATCAATTTTAATAGACTTGGTTAGTTCTGGTTAGTCGTTGGGATTAACTTTCGGTTAGTTTAACTTATTCTTAACCTAAATTAGGCATTTGAGTCAGCTCCGATACGTGATAATCAATTTTAATAGATTAGTTTCGGTTAGTCATGTAAATCAACTTTCGGTTAGTTTCACTTAGTCTCAACTTGTTTTACTAATTTGAGCCGGTTCCAATACGTTATAATCAATTTTAACAGATTTTGTTAGTTCTGGTTTCTCGTTCAATCAACTCTCTGTTAGTTTTACTTGGTCTCAACTTATTTTAGCGATCTAAACCGGTTCCGATACTTTATAATCAATTTTAGTAAATTTTGTTAGTTTTGGTTAGCCGTCCAATCAACATTCGGTGAGGTTCGCTCAGTATCAGCTTATTTAAGTCATCTGAATCGATTACGATACGTTATAAGCAATTTTAATAGTTTTGGTTACTCGAATCAACTTTCAGTTAGTTTCACTCAGCCTCAAATTATTTTAGTCATTTGGATGCGTCCGATACGTTATAATCAATTATCATATATTTGGTTAATCGTTCAATCAACCATCGATTAGACTCTTTAATCATAATTTATTTTACTTCGTTGAGCTGGTTCCAATTCGTTATAATCAATGCACCCTTGCTAATTATAAGGAGTATTCTTTAATTCCGAATTGTATGTCGCAGAAATAAAACTTCACGTATTCCTTTTTATAATTAGAAGTCTGGTTAAACACAAAGTAGCAGTTTTCATTACCTCCATTACAAAGAATAACGAGTCATTATTCTTCCGCCTAGTTAAAAACAAGGCTCTTGACGTTTCCACTCATATGTAACACTAATGTTTTTTGCTGGGCCTTAAAATGGAACGCGCGTATATTCATCTTTTCTCTTTGATGCCCGCGGCAAAAAAGTCCTTATATTTCATTGCAAATGTCCCTTAACAAAGACGAGAGAAAATATTATGGCGACATTTTAAAGGATTACACGTCGTTTTTTGTTGCATGAAATTCAGGCAGATGTTGGTATTTTTGGGATTTGTTATTCAGGTTTATCAGGTTACAGAGTAAAATTTTTTGTCACTTACAAAGGTGCAAACCATTTATGTACTGCCTTGGTGCCTATGGAAGTATTTGAGAAATGAGAGAATTGTAAATAGAATGAAAAAAGCACCTAGGCATTTCCATCGAAGAGCTATTAGTAAGTCGAAGTTTCAGCTATATCACTTGGTAATTATATGTTTAAAAACACTCCATACAAGGGGCTTTAGCAAAATGTCACCGATCAAAAACCTTCATCGCATTTTAAATTATTGTAATATTCAATACCTAAAATATAGTGTGACAGCATGCATTGGCAAAATTGTGATATCATGTCAGCATTTTTACCATGGCTATCCTGACGCATAATATTTGCCTTATTGATCACTCGATCATGTAAATAGATAAAATTATAGCTATTGGATCGATTAAAGTGATATGTTTTAAGATATTATGGTCACACAGAAAAAGTTAATATTTTGGCTGGTTTTCTGGAAAATGCTTTATTTATTCGGAGTAATCTGAATAGTGAGTTTTATCAGCACATGTTAAAACAAATTATCAATTCTTCCTAACCAATGGGTTGCAAATTGGATTTTTTGCACTCCTTACAATAACTGGTGGTCCTGCACCTTTTTTGTTTGTATAGTAGAAACAAGTTTGCTCTGCTTTTCTTGGAGGGTGTTTACAACTTCTTCTTTCGTCTTTCGGCTATTTTTTGACGAATAGTTTGACACGAACTCATGCTGTTATATATATGTTCAGCATCCATAGTCTGGCAAAACAAAGACCGTTGCAAATCCTTCCCTCACTCGGATCTTGCTCGGCACTCTGCCAGAAGCGTGATCCATTAAATATTTTTATATATTTTTTTTGTTGGTGATGTCTTGTAACCAAAGAAATCAATAGTGGAGTTTTTTACAGAACTTCTCTGCACGGTTACCGCCCTCTTATACACATTCAAATATCAAAATAATCATCTGATAATGGACAAGTATTCGTTATACACACTGAAAACGCTACTAAAACGGGTAGTAGCCTAGATAATATGCATGCTAAAGAATGGTCCAGACACTGTAGCTAAACGGGTCAGTTGAAGATCCTCCCTCTAGGGGATGCATATTTTGCTGGCAGTGTGGCCGTAAAGCGCTCTAGGTAAGAGCCAAGGGCCAAACATAGAATGTAAATAGTGAAATACATGTTCAGGCTAGAGAAGTAGGGCACATGCTATATTTGAAATTACCCAATAAATGATGATTTATTTTTACATGGCCTCAAGATATTGACGAACTGAAAAGGATGATTATAGCTGGACTGCAGATAATTCCGAACAGAAGTATTTCAAAACTTTAGATAACAGTTTGAATTATTATTGCTTGCAATATAACCGACTTTTTGGAAAGTTATTTAAATAAAGTTTTGTTTTACCATCATCATTAGTGCTGTCTGTAGTATATTAAAGCCAACAAAAGGTATGTCCTTCTAACTGCATTACGCAACAGAAAGCACTGATATCAATATGGAAATGGTGTGTGTTTAAGACCGCACTACAAAAGTGATATTAAAGATTAAATAAAAAAAAATAATTGAAGTCTTGGAGATGCCGGGTATCGATCCTGGACCTCGTGAATGCCAAGCGAGTGCTCTACCATCTAAGCTAAGCCATCGATGGAAAAACAGGCGTCAAAAATGAATTTAGAATACAGACTGGCATAATACATATTTACGTAAGTAGATAAGTTATTGGTTTTTTGCCACAAGGTTTCCCTCTTTTCCATGTAAATCTCTATAAGAAAATCTAAGGTTCATCCTGCGTTTCAGGGTCACCGATGCCACGCCTTTATTCTATGACGGTGACATCATGGCAGGAATATATCGTGCGACGAAAATTCGGGGTTAGAACCAAGTGCTGGGTGCCACGCTCTTAAATATGCGATTGCTGACGTCGCGTCGAACCTGAGAGACCCCGACTTAGGCAATCGCATATTTAAGAGCGTGACACCCTGTACTTGGTCCTAACCCCGAATTTTGGTCGCACCATAATTTAGTGGCCATCATCAAAGAATAGAGACGTGGCAAATCGAGCATGCCCCCTGCGGCCAAAATAAATTCCCGGCCATGACGCCATCTTGCGACCTTGTGACGCATTAGAAACCTGCTCCCGTGAAATACGCCACGCACCCCAAAGTTGGACCATATTATTAACCGGGTTACGTTAGTTGTCAGTTTTGACAGATGTCATCTGTCAATTGTTATTTTTTGACCACGTGGTGTCTTTTATATTTTGTGCACATGTTAATCCGAAGGCTAGGTCGATCATCCATCATATTTTCAAATACCTTATTTGTTAGTTAGTTATTGTGCTGACAAATAAGACTTAAAAAAAAAGGTGATGACAAATAAGACTTAAAATGCCTTATATCTCTTGTTTTGAACTCAAGGTGGCCAATAGTTTAAATTGAACTAGCTCACTTGTAAAGTGAACTCTTGTATGATTTCTGCGTAGATGCTAAAAGGCATCAGCTTGTCTATAAAAAATACTTATCTCGAAAAAAAATTAATTGTCCTTTTTTAACCTATAAATGGATGATTTTACATTACCCTCTAAAGTCCATTTTCCCAGCATTTTCGAATTTGGACAGCTGTTTGGGTTAGCTAGAAATTCCATATTGAACTGTCAAGTTTTTTCAATTCGCCCAACCTTTTCGGCGCTTGAACGACTCAAAGTGTGCCTATTCTCAAAAATATGCATGCCAAAAAAAAATTGCCATTTTCCAATTCTCGCCAATTTCAATAGGGCTCGGAAACCATCAAGAAGAATGTGTTTAAAAACTTTCATCAACATTTTTCGACAATTATGGCGTATCAAAGCAACATTTTAACAAAACCGCACGTTCCCAAATCAGTTTATTCTCGGCAGCCCACAAACGTTGCCTAAAAGCGTGGCAAATTTCAAATTCCCACTCGAAGCCGTTTTCGATAAAAATTAAGTTTATGCTGACTACCCGAATGAGCGACCGTCGCGCGTGGCGGCTGAGTTCCATTCAATATCGATGACCGTTAAGTAGCGGAACCTGTCTCAGTCTTATTCAATACCCACAAAAAAATTGTGCTGAATGCGCCAAAATATGTAAAAATACATTGTAATATCATCCAAAATTTCTGACAAAAACTTAAAAATATAGCAACGGAACCGTAATTGATCAAGTTTGGAAAACTTGAGAGTTCTTATCTAATATGGCATGAGAAAAAGCAATTTTGTGCTATATTATTTACCAACACTAATTAATCAATATTGGTTTGATGCTCTTGGCATCAACAGCTACTAGCATAAAGTAATCATTCGAGCATGATGTGTTTGTTGCGAGAGAACCATGACTACCATGACCTAATGAGGATTTGTCCCTTAGGGTACTATGTTCTAAAAGTTTTTTAAATCTTTTGCATAAACCTTCCAATGTTTTGCCCCCAAAAAAATTATCTAAATATATTTCTAGAAGAAAGTATCTTTACGTAGACCTTTTTGAAGAATCAATGAGTAGAAAGTAAAATGAAAACAAGCATAAGATGACACCGTTACTTGAAGTAATGCTAAGCAGCCAAAAAAGCCGCAGTAATCAGAACAATAATTTGTGCGCTTTTTATAATTGGAACATTTTTGATGGCCTAGAGTAGATTTGGAGGATGTTAATATATTGTAATTATTATAAAACCTGTGAAGACAACTCTTAAAGCGTCAATACAGCTGTTCATACAAAATTCACGCAAACAATTAGAGTATATTTCGAATGAATCATTACGGAAATTATTTAATGCTGGGTTTAAGTTGTCTAAATTTTACTGATTAAATATATATTTCTAAATAAATGTCTTCTTTCTCTATATTATCCGATATTCTCGCAAAATACGGTAAAAGCAGTGAAAACTAACATTTTTAACATACCAACTCCTGTCGCTTAACTTTCTAGGGGACCCGAGCCCAAACTCACCCCTCTCCGAAGTGCGCCCTTGAACTCTATCACTTACCGAAATTCTAAACGGCCAATAAACTGGCTCGAAATAACTATAATCCCGTGGATTACAGTGCTCGGTATGGGATAATCAACGCTGAATTTCTCTGTGAATAACTTTAGAATTATATTAATAAAGCCAGAAGTTAATCCCTCCACAGCAGTTTGTCAGAAAAGCTTAGCGTTAGATCTTCTCGAATAAATAATAGTTTGCCGGAAGTGCCATTGAATTTTCCGCTAGCTTTAGATATATACAAAAGAGATTACGGATTATCTGTCTATGTAGTATAATACCAACAACCAATAATAAAGTTAAAGTGACTATTATGGTGTAGAAATTAGTCAATAAAGTAAATAAAGCGCAGGTAGTGGTACGTGTTGGTAATTATATAAATATAACGAGTGAGCAGAAAAAGGTGAAATATTAAAATTTGTCCTTGCTAAAAACCAGGTTAAGAACTGCTACCTACTTAAAGATGTTTTTTTTTGTTTTGCTTTGCGTTAAAAAATGAATAAAACAAAAGCCTCTCATTAAATTTAATAAACTTAATATTTATCAATCATTTCGGGCTATTAAAATGAAATATCACTAACAATGAAATCAGCACATCCTCTTCACTTACTTCTACTAACTATCTCTCTTCATATCAGTGGATATCATAATATGTGAAACTAGCGAAAAGACTAATTCCTCTATTTTCAGTTTATAATTTCTCTCAATATCCTAATCCTATCTCCTACTTCATACAAAATACTGTAACAAAATACAAATAAGAAATTAAGCCAAACCTAGACCATCATACACTAATTAATTCCCTTTTGACCTCTTTCAACCTGTATACATACGAAAACATTGTAGGAGCAAAGTTTGATTGCATGACCACAAGCTGCATAAAACGACGTATAGAGCGATATTTTCATTTTGTCCATTGGAGAATTATTATGTAAATTCTATGTGAAACAAAATTAGAATAAAAACGCTAACCAAAAATTCTCCGGCTTCTATGATATATATAGTTCAGATAAATTTTCAAGTGATACATATTAGGTGATCGTAAGTATTCAGCATTCAAACGAATTTGCTGTTATTATTCCAAAATTAATTGATGATGAGTTTACGTTGTTTTGACAGTTTACCATATTGGTAATTTTACACATAATTTCAAACAAAATTATATATTAAATAGGGCATTACCAAAAAAAATATATTAAAAATATGAAAAAAATATTATCATCATGTATTGACCCGAGTAAGTTGGTAGTAAATGTGTCCTGTTAATCTCTACAAAATATATGATACACATTCATCTAAATCTCAAATGGACAGAAGTTCAGCTTCATCTGATAAAGCAAAGCTAGATATAGGACTGGTCCGAAGAGCTTCTAGATACATTTTAATAATAGTAGGCAAGATTAACAATTAATCAACAGGACACGACGAAACTAGCATTGAAAATATCAAAATGGGAGAAACAACACTACTACATTTTACTCCTCAATTTGACCATGTGTTGTCCGGTGGCGATTTTAATGTTGACCTTTCACTAAATAACACTCCAGGAGCCAATCTTTTTCAGCGACTTTTAAATAAGTACAACCTTTTTCAACTAGTAAAAAGCCCTACTAGAATCACGGAAGATTCTTGTAGTTTAATTGATATCCTCATTACATCCGACTCTAATATTTGTTCTGAAGCAGAGATTTTGGATATATCGGACATTTCGGATCACTGCTTGGTGTTCACCGTTCTAAACTTACCTACATCTAAAAAAGGGGCATCTTATTGTACATACAGAGATTATTCACACTTTAATTTTCCAGAATTTTTGAAAGACCTATGTAATATTAGTTAGCATTATATGGAATCTTTGCATGATGTCGATGAGATGGGTTATTTTTTTAATAAAAATTTACTTATAAAGGTGGACATGGATAAAGATCCTTACTGAAAATTACTTGACATTGCTTTGGGTGTAGTGTGAACCATTACATTGCATGTTTATCCCCAGAGAAAA
>MU181921.1:359471-389206 GCA_016904865.1 Pissodes strobi | reverse complement strand
AGAAAATAAAAATTACTCGTCTATAAAATCTGACAGCCGCAGAGCAAAATGCAATCGTAAAATTCCGTTTTTTGATAAATATTTGGAAGTAGAACGTTTTTCTACTAAATGCTCGGCTATCAGTCAAATGGAAACATAAATAGACAGGCAGCGTTTTTTGGCAATATCATGCTAGAATATTCTCAAAATTTGTTTACGTAATTTTAGTGTTGGATGTTCAAAATGAGAGTGCACTTTTTCTAAACGAGATAGTCATTTACCAATTATTAGTTAATTTATGCTATAGCTCTATTCAATTGTGTGCTCTTACATAATAAATATTTTAATGAAAAGAAATGCATAAAATATTGTATAAAAATAATTGGCAATTATTATCGAACTTTTCCGGGTAATATAGTCTGGTAATATAACAGATTTTAACAATGTGAAGTAATATTTAGTAATTTAAAAATAGGCTAATTTTACTGAAATAGGTATGTTTTACGTCATCAGCTCCAAACTCATATATCCTTCTCTGACAAGACTCGATCATTGCACGGGCCAGTTTCATGTATGTATATTCTTCCAATTATTATGTCAGCCAATTTGCATTAAATAAAAATATTATTCAACTATTTCTTTTAGTACAGTTGAAACTATTTCAAATAAAGATCTGAATCTAGAGCGAATCGCAACAAGATATAGATGCTTATCTTTATCCGAAAAAGAAAACTAGAGGTCTCTCCCAATATCACGTTGGAAGCGACCCCTCTTGTGACTAAGAAATGCGTCAAGTATCTGGGTGTCTGGTTGGACTCCAAACTGACCTCGAAACTGACCTTTCAGGAACATATTCGGCTCAATCTTGCGGAGGCGCTCAGTGCTCTATAGGCTTGCCGCAGGGCGCTGGATGGGGACCTGGGAACTTGGGCCGAGACCTATGCTGTGGATCTATAGGACGATAATTGATCCGATGCTCTTGCATGGAGCCGTCGTTTGGTGGCAGTATCCATGAAAACGGTGTCTAGACCAGTCCTCCGTCTGTTGGTGTACCTCAGAGGATGCGGGGATGTGAAATGGTAATAGCTCCTACCATGACCATTGCGGTCTGTGGCGGGGCTTGTATGGGATCTTAACCATCCTGGGTATGGCAGGTCACGTGATGATCCCTAAAATAGGCTTCCTACGAAGAAGGATTGGATGAGAGGAAGGATGGGATCATGGCATGGATCAGACTGGTTCATAGACGGGCTCAGAATGGGAACACTGTTTGGAGCTGGTGCGTACTGTGAGACCCTGGGGCGGAAATCATCCACCCCACTGAGCGAGCAAACTATGGTTTCCCAAGAGGAAATTTTTGAGATTATGATGGGGTTCTGGGAGTCGTTTAGGCTCAATGTTGGTGGCAGGAGGATTATCTTTTGCTCCGATAGCAAGGCCGCACCGACAGGGTCCGCACGCGCTCCCTGTTGATGAGAGAGTGTAGGAGCTGGCTGATTGAACTTGCAAAGCATGAAAAGGTTACCCTGGTCTGGGTAACGGGACACTCGTGTGTACCCGGAAACGAGACCGCTGATGCCTTATCCAGAGAAAACCCCGTACGTAGATACTTAGGGCCTGATCCCTGTGTAGGGATCGCCGGGTGTGTTCGCGAAAGAGTTTGACTCTGCGGAAAATTGCAGAGGAGGGGGAGTGTAGGTGCATGGAGATCAATGAAGCCCCATACCGTCTACTTACGGAATGCCCCGCCCTAGCATGTTGCAAGGCTAGCCAGGGGCTACCCCTTCTGATACCGATACTGAAATCTGTATCTATCTAATTTAATTTAATAAAATTTTAGATGGCTCAAATCATTTAATGAATGAAATATTTTTTTTATTTCGCTTAAATAAAACCAATACAAACACCAGAAAAAGTAGTAAAATATATATATAATTTTTTTATGTAATCTGTGGTTTGATTGATATGACTTTTTTAAGTGTGCTTAGAAAAGTAAATACCCACAAAAATCATGGATCATTCGTCATTGCAAAAAATTTAATGAAAACATAGATGTAAGAAAATTAATTATTATGTTTTAAGATGTAGTCAGGTACGTTTATGATATAACTTTGAATACACCCCATATTTAAAGCAATAACACATTTTAAAAACATTCCGCAACTGGATTACTTTCCGGTCCAACAAAGGAGGAATTGCTATTGATTTTATGCAGTGTAAAGTCGCGATTTCTGAAATTATTTTGGCCCTGCCACTAGTGATAACTTATAGGTTACAAATGATAGCTTATGCTTAATAATCAGACAATCACACATTAATAGCATCACTCCAGGACTGTTCTAACTCCGAGATTAGATACAAAAAAGAAATTAGAAATGAACGATGGTTGTAACTCAAAAAATAACTTGTGTTTAAAATGGCCGATTACGTTGGCAGTGCAGGTATATAAATTGCATCCTGAGACAATTGAAAGTGAATTGATAGATTTTCTGAAACAAAGTTTTCCAGAGGTTCAGGTGGAACAGCTTAACTGTAGGTATCCTTACTTTTTACTATTCATCTTTTGAAGTCACAGTAAGCAAGGGTAAAATTTAACCGCGTTGGCACCCACTTTAAGTCAAGTGGAAACAGTGTTAATCTTTTGTTTTACCCGAATTTTTTTGAACGGGAAAAGTCCTTCCTTAACTGAGCAAATTTTTTTAACTACGTGAAAAGTTTCTCTTTTACTCTTGCATTCGTCAGCTAGGCGTAGAGGAGTTCTTTTTCTATCGAGGCAGGCTTTTGTGTAGTCGCCGATCATCTGGACGTTTCGTTCTGGAAGTCGTCTATAGAGTTCTTGATGAGTCCAGTAGCTCGAACTGTGAAGTTCAGATAAGTTTAGTTTTCTTATATATTTTAACATGATAGTCAGCATTTCAACTTTTTCCTAATCTTATTTATCGGTACTCATAAAAATATCACATTAATAAAACATTATTTCTTTGAACCAGCCAGAGTTTCGGAACTCTTGGTTGCCATTGTTATTTTTCCTTAAACAACACATATTAGACTAATGTCGCTTATTTTAAAACAAGTTTAAAGCTTTCTTTTGTTTTATTATCAGAACTGACTCATTTATTAATGCTGTAAATAGAACTGATTCTAATTTTACAAACATATTTCGAAGTCTAAGCCAAAACGAGTTCCATTTTTCGAGTTGGAGCTCTCCGACATGTGCTACCTACAATAAAGTCCTCTATTCTCCGACATTTGAGCTATGACCTAGTTTGCATGCTTCAAAGACAGCTCATTCTATCCCACGCATCATTAATCGCAAATTGCATGCAAGTCCTAATTTTTCTCCGTGAAGCGCTTTAAGAAATGCATAACTAATAATATCGGCTCTCTTATATGGCAATTGTTAATATGATCTCCCTGTTTTCACTGACAAAGTGACCCAATAAAACTCTATTTACATTACATTTCGTATTAGCTTCGCTTAATAGAACTAAATATTAATTTCAGACGGCTCTTTGTTTCATCAAAACCAGTGCTTACTGTTATTTAATCAAATCGCGAAAATTCCACCAAAAAAATACCGAAACGAAAACTGAATAAAGCAGGAGAAAAAATTCAACAAACGTAATTAAATTTTGTATCGCTGCAACTTTTCAACATGCCCTGTTAGAGGTACGCGACTATAGATCTATAGCCAACATTTGCATATTATACACTCTAATGAACAGAACTTTGTATTGCTTATATTTCGACTGTTCCACCAAAATTGCAGTACCTGCCTTCGTCAAATTTAGCTTTTCAGGTCGAATTTAAAAAAATAAGAACGTTTAACTGTTTAATTGTAAACTAAATTGTCGAAATAGAAAACTAGCATGTTTGATACAATAGGACAAGTGCGAACATTTATGAAGGCGTTTGAGTGATTGTAAAAAGCTGTGTTAATTTCTGCAAATGTTGGAATAACTAGAAATATATTGTCAGTGGAAAGTTTGAACTTAACCAGGAAACTCAATTATAATTTTTTATTAGTTAAAGTATAAACTGTTATGATTAACCTTGTTGACAATTCAAAACAATACCCGAATTAAATGTCAAAATTTGGTATAAAAAGCTGTGCAGCAGCCCATACCGTCAGACTTTGATCTCCAGTGCGAAATTCCGGAAGGGAAAAGCCCCTCTGGCAGATCAAAGCTCTCACTTTAAAAATACCTATCAGTGCTAACTACCGAAAGGGAAAAGCCATTTTGATCAGGTACGTTTAAAAAAGACCTATCAGTGCGAACTATCGAAAGGAAAAAGCCATTCTGATCGGGAAACCCATAAAAGTGAATCAGTGAAAACTAATAATGCCATAAGGGAAAGTGCTGCTTAAATTATCGACATATTAAAAGTAAACTATATAACTAAACATTCTTCAAGATCAAGTAATCTATCCGCCCGTCAGTCTATAATTGTAACAATGTATCAAAATTATTATTTAACTGAGCACTTTTGACATCCCCTCTCTGAACAGCAGGTCTTGGAGGTTGATATTTGTAACTGTATTTCGGATCAAATCATTGAGATTACCTCTACTAATTGATCTATATTTTCTTCCATATCTGGCCAAATTTAATCAGCAGCAAAACTAAGCGAAAGTACGTTATATTTATATTCGCTGTGTTGCCTCTAGAACCATATTGTTAGATTATTTATCAATGATATTTTCATCATATATAAGCTTATTTGTTTATCATTAATAGACTCAGTTTTTTGATATTGCGAATGTTTAAAATAAAGAGAATGAGAGTTGCTAAGTCAAAAATGTGCTCAAAAAATTATTTATGAAGTATTAAAATTTCTTCTGCTTTCGACTCTTATCGCTAATTGAAAATTCCTTGCCCTCCACCGTTGTTATTACTTCCTGCACGTTATTCATTGTTTCTCATTGGTCGGTTATTTGATCGGTCCATGCGATATGCAATGCAATATTATTCGGTAGCACCATCTTCTAAAGTCTTCCAGTTCTGGGATTTCATTATCTTTTAATATCCAGGTCACAGTTTCATATATATAATTCAGTAATATTACGAATAATATCGGACAAAATTCATACAGTTTTGAAAATTGGTAGGAATGTTAAGGCTGACATAAGAAATAAAGAATTTGCCACCTCTAAATAGTGTGCGTCATCCCCTAATTGTAATTTCTACCAGTTTTTAACACTTTATAAATTTTGTCCCATATAGGTATAACAATTTTAACTGTAATATTACTGAATTAATAACGTTGAAAAGGCATAAGATTGTTACATTTTAAGTTTTAAACTTCTAGGTAATGCAAATCGCTTTTTAACGAAAATATCTATTGATTTACCACTTATAATGTACCTTAATTTGTTTAGTTATTCAACATCATCTGTGAGCAATGTTCAGAGATACCTAAGGTAATTTTGGTAAGATGGCTCACTTGCTTATCTTTGCCATCTCTAAACTGACAAGGGGCGGTGAATGTAGGGCATCTTTGAGGCAGTCGTGCAGGTTTCGTTGGTGACAGCAAAGCGTTTAACCTTTTTATTCTGAATAAATTTAAAATATATGCTTAGTATATATTATATATATTTAGTAACCTCATTTAGGTGTTATAATTAATTCATAATAACTAGCAAATTTAAGAATATAAAAAGAAAGTTTTTCACCAATTTTATTAGTAAATAATAATTAAGTATATAATTATGCAAAAATCAATAACTTTTATTTTTTGTAGACATTAATTGCAAATGCTGATTAATTGGTTTATTTAATTCCAGCAGATGACAAGACGGATGAATTTTTAGAATCAGTTTAATTCTCAAATCCTCGAACTTGAATGGCCATCATGATCAGGTAATTTTGTCTTCTTTTAACAGATAATAAATGGACTCTTGAACTTGCAAGCAAAGACACAGAAGCTCTACGGAAATAATATTCAGTATAATATTGTTGAGGATTTGGACGACTCTGTAAATATGCTATATTGCAAGGCATTTTTGCAAAAACATTTATGCCAACTGGCTATTTATGTAACACACGATAAATAGAACATGATCTGCTCGTTTGGCCGCGTCACTATATTATTTCAAATTATTTCCACCATATTTATTGCAAGTGGTGATCTTTGTTTTTGTAAAAGACATAATAATATGAATGCATGCAATTTTCACAATCAAAATCACCCATACTAATATTCTTTTTTACTAAAACTTCACGTATGACATAACTCATAATTGTGACAATCAAGAGGTGCGGATATTGTCACAGAAGATTTTGGGCACTTCTAAATGACTTGTCACTGAGTATATTTGTTGGCGGCGTTCCTCTTTGCTCTTTCAGGCGGCGCGGCGACCCAGCTCAGAAGGAATAATGACTCGCTTACTTCGAAACAAACAGTACGTATATTGATTCCCAGGTTTCGTATACAGGAAGGTATGCACTTAGAATGATAACTATGTTTGAATATAATTTACCAGAACAGCGTAAAACGCATCACCATTCGTTGAGGACTAACGGCACTCGACCTATTTGATTCCCTTGAAACAATTTGAGGTTTCTTTGAAAGTACTTTTAGTTTACATTAGATTTTAAGAGAGTTAATTCGTGCAAATTTAGTTTCACTTTGATTTAGGATCATTTTACTTTTCACTGACGGAACTTTAGGGAGGTTTGAACCTGTAACCAGAAAGCGTTTGCTCTAAAGGTACTACTAACCAGATGACCAAGTTGTCGTTTACTAGATTTGTACGTTCATTTATACTAAAATTTGTTGAAAGTTTACTGATTGTTTTTAATGTTTGGATAATAAGTATAATACTTTGACATACAAGAGCAAGTATCAAGTTCAACATTTAGCCTGAGTGTTGTTTTTTCGTGAATACGATTTCTAGTCTACATAGGCCCCCCTCCGTCTTGCATTGGTTCCCAATGCAAAACATCTTTTACGGCTAAAAAGTTCAAAAAGAAAAGAATCTCCCTAATAAATAGAATTTGTTAGCGACTGCCAAAGAAATATGAAAAATTTTGTTATCGTAGAGACAATCAAAACTCATTTTTGATGAGTATGTTTAAAAGAGGGGAACCTCAATAAATATTAACGATTGGTCCTCAATATTCGAATAGTCATATCGTTCTGTACCT
This sequence comes from Pissodes strobi, assembly GCA_016904865.1. Classification (NCBI taxonomy): domain Eukaryota; kingdom Metazoa; phylum Arthropoda; class Insecta; order Coleoptera; family Curculionidae; genus Pissodes; species Pissodes strobi. Next base: position 382,079 of record MU181921.1, on the reverse strand, counting down.
ACTTAAATTTAAGTTATATTTGAGTACATTAAACTTTCTGGCATACAGCTTAGATCGGTCCTTGATTCCAGCCAATGGTTATCCATGGATGAAGGTCCCTACTAAGTTCAAGATCCTTGTCGCGGGTCCCCATTTGGCTGCTGTTTGTATTAGGACTCTATCTGAATTAGGTGTTGGACGACATTGCATAGTGCTCCAAGTACATGTAAACAATATAAACAAAATATGAGTACTTAATATTAACATTTTCTTCTTTTCCTAATGTCATATTAATATGAGTATGCGTATATATATGTTTGTCTAAAAAAATTTCTCTGTAAATATTGGTCATTTTATTTTTTATTACTCGGTAATTTTGATTGAAAATTATAATTTTTATAGAATGATACCGTATATGTGAAACTTTTTATTTTTGATTTTATGAGAAAAAGTTTTTCTTGATAAAAAGTTTTGCTTGTTCTAAAAGTAAGACTGGTATTGAAAAAAGAAGATATGTTATACAGGGTGTCACAAAAATAGAGAAAAACATTATGGAAAATATTTATTTTAACTAACATATCTGATAAAGAAATATTAGGCTTCAGCAGCAATTTTCAACGCACTTGATAAGGTTTTCTCTAAATCTGTCAAACAGGATTTCTCACATGATCGGCTGGGATTTTTTCACATGCTTGTCCTATCCTGTTTTAATTGAATACAATTTTGAGGTTTGGCTTTTTAAACAACTTCTTTAATTCGTCCCAACAGAAATAAATCAAGAGGTGTGAGGTCAGGAGACCTCGGCGGCTAATCCGAAAAAATACCATGTTCATGCTAAGCTCGCCCAATCCATTTTCATCTAGAGTTAAAGTTAGGACAGGCTCTTACTGCTGCCGAGAAATAACTAGGGGTAAAATCTAAGAGAAACATTAGATCTTGCCTTACATTCAGGGGCAATATATCAATAATATCTGCAAAATCATTTTGCAAAAAAAATATAGAGGTTCGTCCATTAATGTTATTATCGAAAAAAATTGGTCCTAGAATTTTGTTCCTCAAAACACCTCACCAAACATTTACTGTTTGATACACTTGACTCCGACATTCTACCACCGAGTTAAGGTGAGTTATACTCCAAATCCTCGAAATTTGCGATGGAAAAATTCCGTTAGTGGTAAACGTCGCTTCGTCGAAAAACAAAATTTAAAACCGGAAATTCACAATACTACACTACCCCAGTGACAACAATCAAATGGGTTATCCATGTCTCCAGAAAACAAGGTGTAATAAGTTTTGGTCCAAAAGGCTGGTATTTGGGTTTCTTTAAAACCGTTAGGAAAAAATTAGTTGAGTAGCCTAGATCATGGGATCATTGTACAAGGGTTTTTGGGTTCTCCTGTAACATGAAGCAATACATCGAGCTCATCTTCGTCAAAGTTTTCAACATTGTCTTGGGCCACAGGCGGTTGAAACTTAAAAAAAAATTGGTGAATTATGTGAGTTTTCCAACGAAGAGACGTTTACCACTTATGGATTTTTTTTTCATCATAAAATTAGAAATTCCGCAATTATCCTAACTGGGTGTCAGATTAAACAGTAAATAAATGTTTGGTGTGGGGTTTTGGGGAGCAAAATTTTAAGACCAATTACTTTCGATAATAAAAATAATGGACAAATCTTCATACATTGTTTGCAAAATGACTTTTCAAAAATTAGAGAGTTGCCCCTGGATGTAAGGCAAGATCTAATATTTCAGTTATATGGTGCCCCTTGTCATTTATCGGCAGCAGTAAGAGCCTGACTAAACTGCCATCTTAGAGGAAAGTGGATTGGGCAAGGTTCGATTGAAGGTGGAATTTTTTTAGATTGGCCGCCGAGGTCCCCCGACCTCACACCTCTTGATTTCTTTGTTTGGGGAAAAATTAAGAAAATTGTTTTCAAAGATAGACCTCAAAATCTTATTCAAATAACAACAGGATATGACAAGCATGTGAAGAAACCCCACACGATCACCCGCAGTGCTGTTTGCCGGTTTAAGGATAACCTTATCAAGTGCATTGAAAATTATGGTGGTTCTGCTGAATTCTAAAATTTGTTTCTAGATATGTTAGTTAAAATAAATATTTTCTATAATGTTTTTCTCTACTTTTCTGATGCCCTGTATAACATATCTTTTTTCTTTCAATGCCAGTCTTACTTAAAACTTTTTATCAAGATTAACTTTTTCTCATAAAATCAAAAATAAAAAAGTTTCCCATTTCCAAATCTGGGCAGACGCTGTATACTAAAAATTGTATGGTTATTTTACGGTTGTGTTTAAAATTTGAAAGCATTATTTTATACTTTATTAATGTATCCGTATTTTCATATTGTTGTTATCCGGAAAATCGGTAATTATGCTTTTAACAAATGAAAATATTAATTGTTATTGAAATATTGAATTATTCTAAGTTTATCTTACAGCTATGTTTTATAATACGTTTAACATTAATTCGTCGTTATACTTTAACCCTTTATCATGTGTGATCGTCATATTGTTGAATCAGCGTATTGTAATTTCTCGAAATTTGAAGGTCTCCGGTGGTAACGTCATTGTTGTTGGATTTTTATTGTGTTGGATATAATAACAGAAATTAGCACGTATACTTGGCCTACCTTGAAAAAGATTGCTGACTGTTTGCGATTATATACCATTAATATCTTGATTTCAAAGATTGTAAACATTGCCAGGATTGTTTAGAATAATATTAATTACGTTGGATATATAATACATGTATGGAATATTTACACCTTTTGACTGTCATCAATTATAATGCCTTAAATGATTTGAATTGGATATTAGTATATTTAATTATTATTATCCTTCCCAGAGTATCGCCATTATCTAGGAAGGCTAATGGTTGATTTTCGGTGTAAATTACCTCACACAAGTTACAAGTTTTTCGCTAAGTATTTATAACAAGATAGATACATTTTTACTTATCATTAATATTAGGTGCCTTTTGACGACTGCAAGGTTGTGTGGATTAAGAATTGTATGTACTGTACGACTTAAGTTCTCCTTATTCCATCCATGATTATTTATTCTATCCTTATATTTACTTAATCTAAGTTTTCTTCTATCCATGTATATGCTATTTTAGTTCGTTATTTCTATGTTCCTATATTTTAGACCACTCTATTTTATTTCTATAATCCCTTATTATTTAATGTTTTATTTATTTCTACGTATTGTATCTAACTCTATGTATGGTATGTATCGATACTTTTGTGATGTATTCTTTTTAATATTACCTCCTATCTTTAACTTTTACCTTATGTTCCTTTATCTCTATTACTATATTATCATTTACTTTCTACTACTTACTAATCTTCTCATATACTATCTACTTTTCCTCTCATATACTATCTCCTTGTATCTCTATCTGGATTCCAATTTCATCTACTAGGTCGTCATGTTGCCCAAGTGTCTGTTATGATCTTCTCTATAAGGTACTTCTCTGTGACAGTTGGCTGCAACATTCCCTATGCGATCTGTATATAATTTTGCTTTCTAGCATCTCCTTTTTCAATATTATAACTCTCGTACTCTCAATATTATAACTGTTTAATTTCTCTTAAAATTAAGTGCCTATGTGTTTTTCCTACGACTTTCCCAATATGGTACTATCGTTAAACACTTGCATTTCAAATTATAAATTTTATTTTACTTCTCTAATGGCTACGTGTTTTTACAATGATTTCCCCAATGTGATACCTGTCATTAACACTTGCATTGAAAATTATAACTTTTTCTAGTTATATATACCTCCATTTTTCTCTATATCAACCTCCTTTGGACGCCTAAACTTGCATTATGATTTTCTCTATCATCTCAGATACTTATCATCAACATTCGCGTTCCAAATTCTATTTTCATATTCCTAACATATTTGACCTATTTTTTACTATTTCTATTTCCTACTACCTAGTTGCTTAGTTTCTGATTTCTTCTTAGTGTCTGGTTTCTTTGTATTTGCCTAGTTTTTGGTTGCTTCTCAATTAGTTACGGTTTTTTAGTTATTTGTAAATTTTTTCTTGGTTTCCTCCATCCCTGCTCCAGTTCGTCGTATTCCCCTAGTGTATTGTTTCTTTATAGTTGCTGGTTTCTTCTTATATTTAAGCTGCTTTTTCTAGTTACTGTTACTGTATGTACCTTAGATACCAGTTTTATATGACTTTCTCTATGTTTGGCGATATCTCTATTATGCTTTATATATACTTTCTATGAAACTCTATTTTCATTTCTTAGTTCCTCGTATATTTTGCTTTCCAATTATCTGATTTGTGATTTTCCCCTGTTTGGTACTTATTCTATAGTTGAGTTCAGCAATTCTTTATACCCCTTGTATATACTTATTTCTTAGGACATCCTTTATGTACACGTAGCCCACTTCTTAAAATCTTATTCTTCTTTTTCTATTTGCTTGTTCCTCCGCCTTTATTTATTTTATTATTTTATTTATTTTACCTATTATCTAAGGTATTTGTCAATGATACTTATGTTTTAAACTTGTAATTTCCCTTAACTTTTCTTATATTTTTGTTGTATATTTTCTGTCTTATATTTTGCCATCGCCTCTTTCGCCTTTCGCATGATTAAGTGAAAATTTGCTTCGTCATTATGGTCCTCTTGCTTTTTTATATTAACTGGTGATGTCTTGGTCCATGGGTACATCGTATGAGTGTCCTTGAGCTTCATTTATTTTGTTGGTATTTCTTATGCTTATTTTGCCGTGAGATAGAGATTTTTTATAACTCCGAGAGCAGTCAAGTTACTTCTCGAATGAACGAAATTCTGCCCGCAGAAAAGATTCACTCCCTCTGGAAGATGTGTGATGAACAACTCGAAGTAACCAAGCCCTGTAATCTCCATAATGTTGATTGGTGGTATCCAAAATCTGAAGAGAAGCTGGTACATAAATTAACCGTGTGGATCCCAATGACTATGAATTGTGTTTGAAGACTTATTTAATTCTGACGAAAGAAAAAAAATTGACTGACCCTGTATGTCAGGGTGCCCAGCAATTAAAACAGCACTTGTCAAAAATGGCTTAGGAAAAAAATTAATATACACTTGTTATGTGACTTTACTGCATATACATAGCTGAAACGCAGGGGTCAGAACGGCGGCTCCCAATGAACGGCACTAGAGATCAGAACGACAGCCTCCAACGGTTATCTCCTTGACGAGCCCATGGTCCTATGTCCTATGTACGGAGATCAGAACGGCAGCCTCCAAAGGTTTTCTTCTTAACGAGTCCATGGTCCTAGTTCCTATGTACGTAGATCAGAATGGCAGCATCCACCATGTCAAAGAGGCTTCTCCCTTGAAACAATTTGATGTTTCCGTCCGGGAGTATTTTTAGTCTAAAGAGGATTTTATGAGAGTTAATTCGTTTAATATGGGCACCCGATAATTTTCAACTTTAATTTATGAAAATGTTTCTGTTATTCTCGGTTAAATCAGATCTATGCAAATAAAATCTATTTGAACCGTCGTAAATTAAATTCTGTATGACGCACGTTTGATATGAACATTGTTAATGAAACTTGTTTAACATTACACGCGTTTCATTATAGAGTTCATATTGAACGGCCAGCAATAATAAATATTATCTAGTGTTGCAGCTCACAGATAATTTACTTGCGTTTGTACGTCATGGTATTAAAATAATATGTTTCATAATTTAAAATTCTAACTTAAAATAACTAAGTAAGCCGTCTTTTTCCGACTGGAAGAGATGACAATTTTACAGGATAGATGACCCATCTATCTCGAATTGAAAATTAAATAAAAACTGAAACGAAAATAAAATTAATATCATTTATTTTTACAGAAATTCCAACTATATGAAAAATATTGCTTCAGCAAGAGGCTAATGATCTAAGAACCAGCCAACAATATAGGAAGCGGAAAAAATGAGAAAAAACAGCTGAAATATAATCATGTCATTAAATATGCACTTGGATTTATTTTTATAACTAACCCAAAGTAAGAGACAAAATTCCTCAAAAATAAGTTTCATTTATTACATACGTTATTAATATAAGACAGTAATATTGGTCATCTGAATGAAACTAAAATTCCAATAATGGATTGCTCTATTGATATTGCCTATGCAAGCTTCAGATCTGTTTAATTTTCTTACTATTAAAGGCGCGTTTAAAGCATCTGAGATAACATTAAGTTTGAAAATAAAGAAAAGACCATGAATCGTGCGTCTGAAAGTGTTACTTATCATGACTTTCGACCGATACTGTTAAAAAGCTAGGCGAACGCGACTATATTTTGGATGGGTTAGCATAGCATATTTATTTAACCCAATTCCACTAACTTGATATGTAAGCAATTGAGTTACCGATGTGTTTAATTGCAGTGTATAGCATATGTACAATTAAAAATAAAGATGGATATTTGACCTCAAAAGAATTGCTACGTATTCCTTACTCAAATTAACTCATAAGAACTTGCATAGATTGTATCACTTCCTACAAAAATCAATGTATAAAATAGGAAATCTATTTGCACTATTTGAGAATTTTCCTCGTTATTTGTTGAGGTGTGTTAGGTTTTACATATGTACCTTTCCTAAATGTTTTTTAAAACTGTTACAGGTGTTGTAATTTAAGATACTAGTTTCAAAAGGCGCACAAGATTCGTGAAACCACTGATTGCACTGTATGCATCGAATCATTGCTTCCACTTAATACTCACTACATATTTGGCAGAACCATTCATCTTCGTTAACTTCTATAACTAGTTGAATGCCATCAACTGATGGAGATTTCCCTAGAGATTTCTTTGAACGCAATGCAGAAGTGCCTGGTACTGGTGAAGTTGAATCTATTTTACGCTTTAGCGATGATAATTTCGGTTGCCTTATCCTAACAGGTGCACTGGCCTCTAATTAATCTTTGCAAGGAGTAAAAGTAAGCATCTGCAATTTTTGAGCTCCTTTCGACCTTCGCTTTTTTCCGCCCCCGTATCGTTGGTAGGCATAGGAATAATTTCCTGTAATAAAACGTTTAATCGACGTGTTCTCATCTTTCCTTTAAGTTTAGAAAGTGGTATATCACTATCCTCGCTGTCAGATTGGCTAAAATCCCAAACTGACTTACTGTTTTCTTGAATCGGATTGGAAACTGTAGGAATTTCATTTACTAGTTCGGAAGCTGCAAAGTCAACATCTGTAAGTACGGTTCTATCAACAGGCCAAATCCCACATTTTCGGAACCCATTGATAGCATTTCCTATGGCTGCTGCCCTTCACCACGCTTCATTAAGAAGTTGTGCCACGTGAAACTGAATTACACCAAAACCGGGGTTTCTCTCATCCATTTTTCTACAGCTTGATTGTAATATGTTTCGAATGGCTTAAAAACAGTAATATCAGGTTGCTAAAGTCGGTGAGTGGTATGTGGTATTGTCTTGCCAATGTTACACCACTAAGGTTTTTTGAATGCGTTGTGACCATCAAGCACCAAAAGAACTTTATTATCACTTGATGGCTTAACTACAACTATAAACTTCTGCAGCCACACAACGAATAAATCTGACTTTATGTATCCAGTCTCAGAACTTGGAAGTAAGCAACCCGGTGGAGCACCCATTTCAAGCTCAGCCATCAGTCGCTTTCTCTTGAAAATAATCATTGGCCCTACATAGTGTCCAGCGCCATTAGTACTAACACCCATAGCTGTGCTAACTCCTCTTTCCCCACTGGCCATATGGTTCCAACTTGATGCTTCCCTTTTTCGCTGAAATTTTTTTGAACAGTTAGAGAAGCCACTTTCGTCCACGTTAAATATTCGAGTACGGCCTAAATCGTTTTCATCAACGATTTTTTTCTAGTAGATCAAAAAACCCGTTGACATTTTCCGCATTAGAGCCCTTACTCCTAGCCAAGGGTGTAGCTGCTGGCTGCCGTAAAGAAATATTTTCAATCCTCTTCATGAATTTATAAAACCATTTTTTTTTTAGACAAAGATTGTTTTTATTAAAATTATTTTTAATGTCGGTTTCTGTCGCAAAATCAAAAGCTGCCCTGGGAATATCTTTAATTGCAATGCCGTAAAACTAATATTCTAGTTTTAAAACTTGGTTCTCTAGCTGTTGCTCAATCTGAATTAAATACAGTACAGCGACCAGTATACTGTTACTCCTTCTTTAGCTTGAACATCCAGCGACGTAAAATATTTTTTAAAGGTAGGCTTTGGGACATTATACATTTTGAAAAATTCATTAAAACCATATTTGCCTTTATATTTCTTTAACTCCTCTTTCATGTCAGCATCTGACCACTTGCCGTATTTGATACCCTTACGGCTCATTCTGCAATAAAATAAAATATCGTTTCTTAAATTGACCGGTACAAAATGTGCAACTCACTGCTGGTACAAATTGGGAAACTGCAATAAGTTTTAGTATTTACATAACATAAACATAACATAATAACTGCAAATGTTAGGATAACCCAAATATAAATACTCTAAAATACAGCTGAAACTCTATATATTTAGCGAACATAAATAACTACCAGCAAAATAGTACGCATTTCTTTGTAGGGCTTACTTTTCCCTACTATTCGTGCATGTTATTGTTTATTTGGTGAGGTGAAATCCCGTCATCAATAAAAAGCACACCGAAGACATAAATTAACAAGTACTTTCCTTAAAAAGTGGCCGTTTACTACATAAATCACTTTATAATTTTCATATTATTAAACAGAAAGCTTGGAAAATCATTTATCGCTGTCTGTATGTACCGGATATATCATGAATTTAACCAAACACAACACAACGAATTATTCACTCTCCCGGTCAAATGAATTGTTGATGTTATATGACCAGCATAATTTAATATAATAATAACTAGTGGAACCGCTGCTGTCGGTCTAAATTAACTATTAATATACACGTTTAGGATAAAGTGGCCAAATATTAGTAGGGTAAAGTAGCCGTATGTGGAAAAACCACGATATCAGTCCCACATTTTTTTGATATTTTAACTTGCAAAGGCCACAGGGAGTTAAAATGATTTAAAAAAGGCATTATATCAGCGGGGGTTATTTTTTTTTTGTATGCTATGAACCAAACCCTTACAGAATATCGGTATCATACTGGCTGTATCTTATTCTATCAACTCGTTCAACTCTCTTGCCACTAACTGAGATATTTGCAGATACATTGTATAATTTGCTTATCAGAAGTACCTTGGAGTTCTAGCCCATCTTCCTCGTTTCAACGACACTTTCGAGCAAGCATTACAGATTTTTGCACTTGCTTTCTTAGGTAATGCAATAAATTCAAACCGATATTGAGACTGTTCATTTATCAGGAAAATAGGTACCCTTTGACATACTTTTGATGTATTATTACATTGATAGAAGTTACCTTTGATTTAATAGAGGCTTGAAGTTAGTACAACACGTAAACCTTAACATAGGCATAAACGCAAGAATGTATACGTTTACCGGACCCTTCAGAGCTTTGTAAATTGCCTCTTGAAGTAGCGCCAGTAGCGGATCGTGGTGGCAAGTAACGTCAAAGTAGTCAACTGCCAATAGATTGTAAAATCCTTATCTTTTTTCGTGTTTGGAGACTTATATTTTTATTTTTTGTTGAAATAGAAATAAGAAGGTACGCCTTTGGCTTTATTTTTTTATATATTCACGCCTCCTTAGTAGTACATAAATGGACATATTATAAAATAAATGACTTGCTTTCCTTCGTTCAGTTTAGATTTTATTAGGTATTTTTTTTTACCAAGTTTTGAACGCGTTCCCTAAGGGTTCGGATGCTAAGTGATTTTCCAGCAATTTGAATCATATTTAGTTGTATGGTATACCACCTCTTGGGTTCGTAAGGATTTTGTCCATAAACTTCCCTTAGCAAATGAAGGTCATAATTTTCGCTTAACCGAAACCGAGTGCTAAAAATGTTTCCAGTACTCATATTGCGTAAAGCGAAAATATACCGAATTCCGAATTCTCCAAAGACAAATTTAGAATATTCAGACAAACCACGTGTCTCTGGAATAATTACAAATAAAATAAATGTGTATCCAATAACCACAAAAACCATGAAATTGATGTTTGACGTAGCCGACTGTTCGAGATTCTGTCACAAAAAGCAACAATTTCATCACGATTCACGTTGCCGTGGGGAAACGCAAGCCCACGTAGCCCGTAGATCGGTAACGTGGATAATTTTCCAATGCGCATGAGCACATGTCAATCTAGACATTTAGGTTTACGTTGGCATAACTTCAAGCCTCTAGTATGCGTGCAAAAGCACTGTACTCGTAGACGTTATAGATATTTGTCGAGTTGGATAATTGTTTTACTTGCGGCTAAGTATGTAATTAGTTAAAATGTTATTTGGTATGTCCAAGTTTTAGACGATTGCTTCCTAGATCGACGGAAAGTGCTGCTATGCTGAACAAGTGTTGCCAAATCTGTGTTTTGAATGGTCGATCTATAGATAGTGTTGGCGACAATGTTAGGCAAAAACTGAGTTTTCATCGGCTTCGGTTCTAGAATTGGTCCTATTGTTACTTTTTGGTAAGTTCTCCATTAGAGCTGAAAGTGTGATTGCGATCGAAGAGCTTTCAGCGCCTAGCTAAGCTAGCTGCCGTTCAGCCTGTACTTTGGGTTTTGGGCTATGCCTTGCCTTTTTTTTTTTGGTTTAGTTGTCTGTTAGTGCTTAAATTCTACTCCTTAATTGGGACAGGGACCTTTAGCCGGCAACAAGTTTTTACGGACATTTCAAGTTGTTTTGAAGAAGGTCTCCTTCCTAGTAAGAAATTTCCATCCCTCTATAACTGAGGAGATCCCTTTTGCCTTTCGTTTACTTTATATCTTTCTGTGAATGCTAGCGTACATTCCCTGCTGGGAGTTGTTTGCAGCTTCACACATCTACGGAGATGAAACTGCGAGAAATCTGTGTTTTATACTATTATTACCATCATCATCATCATCATCATCATCATCATCATCATCATTTATTAAGGTTTCTTTACATGTTTAGTAGCCTTGCTCATAAATTATCACACGTATTTACATTTCAATCACAGTGTTACAGCAAACCTAACATTCCAATCGAACGTCTTTTAGGCGCCACACAGCAAAAAATGTATACGCCCTGACAGGGGGTCTCGATGTTGGGGTCAGTGATAGCAATGGGTGTATGACAACGCACTATCTAACTTATCTCGCCTGGCGAAGCCTTTTAAGAGTTCTCCTGTTATTATTATTATTAAAATTATGTGTTTAGGTGTTGTGATTAGTAATTAAAATGATTGTGAAAAGATATTGTTTATGGGGAAAACTCTCCGAAAACCCCCATTTCTCGTTTCTTTGGCTTTAAACATATACTAGACGTCACAGGACACTTACAAAATTACATACATTTACAAGGTGTAGGAGGGTGTGCGTTATCACACGTCCTTATCAAGGCAACGAAATTGTAAACACATCAATAAAAAGGCTGGCATCGGCAGCGCGATGTCGTATTACGCCCGCGGATCAAGGGAGCGCGGTCGTTTAGTTGGTGGATGATTCAGTACTACACATAGATAAATATTGTACTACAGTACTGCTACTGAGTACTAGATTTAAAATTTGAATGCTGCTAGTGGGCTTAGGCAAAATTTGTAGAATGCAATATATTCTGTAAACTTTGGCTTAAGTATAACAACGGGATTCCAAGCCATGACCCGTCTGCGTCTCTTCGACGCGCTGCAGACTGCGCGTGACATCGGTACCAGCGTTTACTAGGTAGCCACTTCTGGGATCCTGATATATTTTCAGTATATGCCGCATCAGGTGTTTGTTTGTATGGGTGGGATATGTCCGGGGTTGTGTTTGGGTCTTTCAGGGAGTTTTTGGCTCGATGTAGAAATAAAGAAGTTGTCCTGTGTACGGGGCCATATATGGGTCGGTGGTTTGGATCGATATTCCTTGTTTTCGCCGAGCCGCTAATCCCGTGACTATAGAACTTGCATGATACTTTGTCTATATATTCTCTAACGTATTCAATACGCGCCATATCATGCAGGTCTCTTATGCAGATGTAGGGGCTAGCCGAGAAATGCATATTTTGCAAGACTTGGATCTTTTTAATGTGGCTGTCAATCATCGAACTCAATACTGTGGCCCCGTACTGGAGGGTAGGCCGCGTTATGGCTCTATATTGTTAGTTTGTTTGCTGGGCTCAATAAGGATCTTCTTGAAATCAATATTTTCAAGTTTTTTAAGATGGTAAAATTCTTACTTTTGAATGATTTTTTTTTTCAAATTTGAGTTTAGAGTCTAGCATTATGCCAAGATATTTATTATTACCGTTGCTCTAATTACTGTGCAACCTTCTTTCGAAATACCCAAGTCAAATGAGATATTTTTATTTCTTAATTTCTTTTAATATAACAGGACGTCCGTAGTTCCAATTTTTCTTATTTCATTTAATGATTCATTTTTAGTGGGAATTCCATTTTTAAATAGCTGTAGGAAATATTATGTTCTGTTTCTTTTATTCAATTTCAATTGTACGGAAGCAGCCTTCGCCAGGAATAAACCAATCTTTATTTTTACCAACCTATCTGTTTTATTCCGTTTAACTGAAATATTAATGCTCAAAAGAATTTGTGCAAGTATATTTATATTGATTTAACCTCTTTCTTTTGATTCATTTTACTTAACCCCTAATTACTGTAATTCCGGCTCGATTTAATATTAAACTTACTTCTAGTTCTGATGTAGATATGTTCTATATTGCTGTGGAGGATTCATGTTTACCTTACAAATGTTTGCCTTATGCTCCACGTCTATTTACAAATCTGCATAAAATAGAGCCGCTTGATCTGGCTCCAGGGTGTAAACAGCACAAGTGCTAGTTTAGTGGCCTTAACGAAGCTAAAAAATCTAAAGGAAACTGGAAAAACGGTCGACATTTGGAGGAACAAATCTGCCCCCGTTGTCAAGAACGAACAAATCTGAAAATGAAAATGGTTAGTAACATGTAAATAACAGTAAAAAGCTCTTCCAAATTAATTGTCAAAGGCTTCAACTTCTGTTAATTTTAATAGAATCTGGTTACCTTTGCTAAAAAAAACTGAAGTTGATATGGGACACTAAAACGGCCTACACACGTAACGATTTAGCGTACTGCATGCAGTACGATATCGATCGAAACTGTTGCAGTAACGATAAATCGTAGCGTGTGTAGGCAAATTGGATGCTTCGCAGTACCTAGTTGTCGTATCGTTCGCAATACGGAGCTTCCATAAAATATCGTATCCACGGTCGTGTTTGAAAGTAAGTTGGTACGTGTGCAGAGTCACGGCTGCGGCAGTTACGGTATTGCGTTCCTCATAATTGTATCTTGTCTCGTAATTTTATTACAAATTAAAACCAACCAATACGTATAAGTATCAAAATCCATTCTTAAGTAATTTTTAAAATCAAGAGGCTCGTCTTGTTCGAGTACTTTTAACAACCTCATATGCGAATATTTGCTTCTGTCCAACAACCACTTTTTACACCATTTTTTTTATTTTTTACTGGTTTTTGTTCATCATCTTCATCAATCAACAACACTGTAAATAAAAGAGCAGCAGCTTTCCTTTTTGAAATTCTGGAAGACATATTATTCCGCTGTTTGCTGGCTTTTACCGCTTCTACACCGCAACTGCAATAATCTGAAATGCTGCAGTACGATGTGTTGCATCGTTACGTGTGTAGGCCCCTTTAAGAATTAACTACATCAATTTACTTAATAACACTGCGTTATGGCTCTATATCTCATCACACCAACCCAAAAGACCAGTAACCAGTATTTAAATTATATGGCATTATTATCGTCATCTTGTCAAAGTCAATTCAAAACTTAACAATTTGCAAGAGCTCTTTACTGTTATTTACATTTTACTATAACCATTTTCATTTTTAGATTTGTTCGTTCTTGATAACGGGGGCAGATTTGTTCCGCGAAACGTAGTTTTTTTTTCAGTTTCCTTTAGGTTTTTTAGCCTCGTTAGGGTCACTAAACTAGCACTTGTGCTGTTTACACCCTAGAGTCAGAGCATACGGATCTATTTTATGAAGATTTGAAATAGACGTGGAGCATAAGGCAAACATTTGTAAGGTTAACTTCTAGTTATTGTCCTGTTTGACTATTAGTAATCTCTACAACTGAACCGCGTCCAACTACCTATAACTTTACTTCACTGAGTTACCTTTGATTTAATTGACATATCAATTTATTAATACATTTTTAGAGTGTTAGTTCCGAATTACCTTCGCTCGATAATCGAATTATTTTGACTACCTTTGTTTTAATACTATTCAACTTTATCACATTTGGGTATCTGTTTCATTAGTGATTATTTATTAAAATTTGTCAATTTTCTTTGGTTGTGCGAAGCTTAAGCTAAACGAGCTCCACTTACTAACCTAGAAGCGGTCTGATTTAAGTCGTCCTTAGGTCAATGGCGCCTCATATGTGTAAATAACCCACCCCTACTTCACGACATAATGAGCTTAGGGACTAGATTGTACGCTTCGCAGACATCTCGTTCTGGCCTACGGATGGTACCTTTTGTTTAATTTCCTGATGTTTACTTTGGATTTTAACTTAACTCTCCTCACTCTCAGTTTCCTCTAATTCTAGAATGAAGTTATCGCGCCTAAATTTAGAGCCAAAATAAAAGCAGTACAACATTATTTTTAAATATTAAAAATGGTATATATCGTGCAAGATACAACAGGTACTTCTGATGGCTGATGCTTTTAGCTTAGATTAGTTGAATTAATATACCAAAGATAAAATATGATGTTGTTAGTAAAATAGAAGTAAAAGACATCTTCAAAGATTGGCATTTGAATTCCTAACAACATCATATTTTATCTTTGGTATATTAATTCAACTAATCTAAGCTAAAAGCATCAGCCATCAGAAGTACCTGTTGTATCTTGCACGATATATACCATTTTTAATATTTAAAAATAATGTTGTACTGCTTTTATTTTGGCTCTAAATTTAGGCGCGATAACTTCATTCTAGAATTAGAGGAAACTGAGAGTGAGGAGAGTTAAGTTAAAATCCAAAGTAAACATCAGGAAATTAAACAAAAGGTACCATCCGTAGGCCAGAACGAGATGTCTGCGAAGCGTACAATCTAGTCCCTAAGCTCATTATGTCGTGAAGTAGGGGTGGGTTATTTACACATATGAGGCGC
Source organism: Pissodes strobi (assembly GCA_016904865.1). Taxonomy (NCBI): domain Eukaryota; kingdom Metazoa; phylum Arthropoda; class Insecta; order Coleoptera; family Curculionidae; genus Pissodes; species Pissodes strobi. Next base: position 366,823 of record MU181921.1, on the reverse strand, counting down.
CATTGACCTAAGGACGACTTAAATCAGACCGCTTCTAGGTTAGTAAGTGGAGCTCGTTTAGCTTAAGCTTCGCACAACCAAAGAAAATTGACAAATTTTAATAAATAATCACTAATGAAACAGATACCCAAATGTGATAAAGTTGAATAGTATTAAAACAAAGGTAGTCAAAATAATTCGATTATCGAGCGAAGGTAATTCGGAACTAACACTCTAAAAATGTATTAATAAATTGATATGTCAATTAAATCAAAGGTAACTCAGTGAAGTAAAGTTATAGGTAGTTGGACGCGGTTCAGTTGTAGAGATTACTAATAGTCAAACAGGACAATAACTAGAAGTTAACCTTACAAATGTTTGCCTTATGCTCCACGTCTATTTCAAATCTTCATAAAATAGATCCGTATGCTCTGACTCTAGGGTGTAAACAAAAGTATAGGGGAAGTGAATATTACGGTAAACGTTTAAATTACCACCTTACATAAGTAAGCTTTGGATATGACGTCCTAACATTGCATTTCTCTTTACCTGACTAAAGCTGGAGCATGCAAAAAATTATTGAAAAAAAGTCACGATATTTCTTAATTTGCAGATGTTCCCGTGAAATTTTGACAAATGATGTCATCGTAATATTTTTATATCAGACATGTATAAAAAATGCCGAGCTATAATGATAAGCACAACTGCTCATTTTAAACGGATTGAACTTTTCCAAATTAGAGAAAGCACAAATAAACGATGGCAGGCCCATTGATTACAGCAATGTTTTTGATAGAGCTTCAAGTGCACTGAATGTGAGTATTTCCGCACTGATGAAACTCAAACGAACAGCAGTTACAGCTGACAAAAGCGTTTCAAAGAGCATGACGAGGAATACAAACGATTGCAAAATGAATATACCTTATTGTTTAAAAAAACAAAGTATTGCAAGAAATCTCCAGTATAAGTTCAAAAAAATATGTTACAATAGATAACTTAAAAAAAAATTAAATGACCGCTTGTCGGGATATTTTTGATATTCTATTTGCCCCCTGACAAACTGGTGCAAATGTATTGGTATAAAATGGAAGAGAAATGGTAACATGAAATATTAAATGGACATCTCTGATGTACATACAGTTGAAAAAAATGAGATTTTTGAGAAAATATAATATATTCACGAGTTACCGGAACCAGACAAGCAGCAACGTTTCTTTCAGAAGTGCTCTACCAGTATACATAAAACTAATAAAGATAAGAAGGAAAATAAACTTTATTAGAAATGATTGCACATAGTGAGAAAAACATGATTTTAGAATATTTTGAATATTTGGCGATATTTAGTAATTTTTTAAATACATTTTTGTTTTTTACCGACCATAATTTTTTAAAAATTCACGATTTTGAACTTTACTTTTTAAGTTTAAGCTTAATAAATGTTGTACCCCAAACATTTGGTTGGGTTTAAACCTGCGCCGAAGGCCTATTATATTTACCTCATCGTTTCAATAACCTGTCGTGAAACTGCAGACTTGGTTGCGAACTACGGATTGTGTGCCTTAATGAGAGAAAAAATTAACCAATTGAACCCAACGTATCCAACTCTCGATATTTTTCCTTTTTATGTTGATAGTTTGGTTCTGTTGGGTTTGTTTTTTCCCATTAAGAACTATGAAAAACACTTATGCAGTTCATACCTAAATATGGCGGAAATATCAAACTAATACGCTATCGAAAGACCCCAGACTGAATTTAATTTCTGCCAGTAGGTATTTCTAGAAATCTTGAGTTCTAGTTTAGCGCGGTAGCGATTTTGTTATTAAATTAATATTATATTTTTTTAGATCAGCATTATATTGTCATTCACGCTGGATGCTACAATTTTTTATAGATGGTGTAAATCGTATTGGATCAAGTAAAGGCGACTATCACAACAGCATGATTAGAACCAATTCCGAGAAGCGATTAAAAACTCAGCTGTACCAAATTTGCCATATACCTTTAATTATTAAGGATAATGCAAGTTACCACGCAGTCTTATTTAAGAAGTCCCAACGAAATCGTGGACTTACATACCCGATTTAGACATAAGTTCGGAATATGCCTTTTTGTCCGAAGCGATCTTTCATGTCACCGCGAGGAAACACTCGAACCTAACAACCTTGACGTCATGTGGCTCAAGTGCACCGCTCACCATGAGCTCCAAATAAGGCATTATTGATGATTTTATGTAACAAAATATCACGGCGGTTAAGAGAGAGTCAAACAATAATTATTTATGTAGGTACATTTTTTTGACTAATTCGATTTCATTTACTGTCAAAAACGTTCAATGTAAATAACTTGATAAGATAAATGTTGCGTACAAATGAATTGCTATTTATTATTGAATTTGCATTTATTGGTATCTGAAATTGTGGAAAATATCAGACAAAATGTGTATACCGAATTAATCTAGTTGCTAAATAGATGCATTTTGTCCTGATGTGGACAGCTGAAATTTGTTTCAGTCAGAAACTCATTTAAACCAGTGCCTCTGGTCAAAAGCTATACACCAATTTGTTGAAATTGATATATAATAATTGCCTCATCCAATTGGTTGGCAATTTGAATAAAATTATTTTAACATACAAGCCAATAGTGAGGTTACCCAGTATACAAATATTTGTTATATTTATATGCATTTATACAAAGAAGTGTATTAATTTAAGAGTGACGCGGAGCATGCTGCTGCGGTTATTCAACAAAGATTAAGTGGTTCGCGATGGCGCACATAGGTGCCAATCAATACAAGAGATGAAAAAAACTAAAAACTAAATAAAAAAATATAATTTTTTTTATTCAAATAATAAAGTCGACAGGTCGCTAGAAATCTGATTTATTATATTCAGTTATTTTTGTTTAATAACTCGTTATGACAGGTTCAAAAATGGTATTGTTCGTTATTTGTCAGACAAATTGTTATCTATTTCTCCTCCTCAAATCATAATTTTGCAGCGTTTGCTCAACCGGTGTGTCAATCTTTAGATAAAAAGTTTCGCCAAATGGAAGAATGGGACATATTGAGTAGCTACCAAGGTCACTTGATTTGGTCCCGAATAGGCGTTTTTCTACAGGGCGATCTAAATTTTAAAATGTATGCTGCCTAGTTAGTTGTTTTGCGAAATCATACAATTCATCCCAAGTAAAAATTTAAATGCTAGTTTGATTTATATCAGCTTTAAAATGGTCGGTAGAAGTACTGGGGTTTTATGAACACCCTCAAACATGCTAACAGATCTTAAAGTCCATTTGTTCTTAAAAATAAAATTTAAAGCAGCCTTTGCAGCAATAATATTAGGTGCCCATGGCCTTGAGACCGGTTACTCTTGTGTTTGCTTTAACAAGGCTGTTGTGTTATCAATCTTAAACCTTGTTGATCTTCTGGAGGGTTTAAAGTATGTTTAGTTTTAAAATAATCTGTCTTAAGACTATAGCTTTAAGTTGGATTTAAAACATATTCTTTAAGCACTTCATAAAACTTGCAGTTTTATTTAATATAGCAATAAAGCTCACGTCTTGGATTGTCTACTTAAAAGACTGTATTAATATTACTGGGAAAATATATTGCTTCATTAAGGCTATATAATCTTTACAAAATCCTATTAGACTTTTCTATTGCTTTCTTAAACCATTACTTTAACTCCTACCGCCTAGAGCTCTTTTAAAGCGGCCATTTTGTCATTCTGCCTATCTGTCGTGATTAAGTAGCGGAGTTCAATATAATTTCCTTAAAAATGGAAAATATTTCACCTAAATACTTACAAGTTACAAGAAATGGTAATTTCAAAAAAAAAGTAAAGATGCAATCTTTAAAGATAATAAAAGAAAATGTAGATCAACATAAAACTGGACAAAATTTGAGGTTATGGTGATCTAATTGGGTGCGGAAAACTTGATCACAGCGCTAGAAGACTTATGTGATACCGTGATAAGGCCAAGTAGTTTTATGAGCAGGCCGAGCACCCTTGGTCAAGACTCAAGACTAAGAAGCTTTACTCTAAGGAACAGTCAGGAGTAAACAGATTAATTACAGTAAGTAAAAGGATATGACAAAACTAATAGGATTTATGCCTTCTTGAGGTTTTAAATGATAAGAAGCCATATTTTTACAAACAGAAACCTCCATATTGGAAATATTTTAGGGAGGTAATATTATTCAATAATTTTATCAAAATTTCGCAGTTCCTACCTTAAAAAATACGAGGATTTTAACAGTAATACAATATCAGATTACAAGCAAACAGTCAATAATAATTCAATTATTTAAAAAGCAGTAAATTTAAGGCGCTTTAATTTTTCGAAGATATCTTTCCATATTTCATCGAAAAAGTCGACTGCGTTATGATTTTGTCTCTTCGGCGAATTTACCAGATTTTGGTATTGCATTTCCTCCATGTTTATTCTTAGGGGTTGGAATGCATCACCGACTAGACGACATCACATGACGGACATTTGTTTGATGTAACTGGCTTACAGGTTATGATAATTTTATCTATCTATCAAATCTCAGAGTTCTTAAACTCATCCTAATCTTAGATCACTATTATTATAAATCCTACGGTTTTAAATGATACTTGCTAAAAGTTTTATGATTGCCTTGGAGGCAAGAGAATCGATTTCAATGCAAGTTGGCTTTAAACAAGCTTTAAGATTTGGTCTTGAGACCCTCATAGGAGTGGGCCCTTTGGCTGTAAGAGAGCCTTTATCTTGCCTGCAAGAGGTTGTCTAGAGCAGAAGGTTTTAAGTGAGTCTTAGTCATTTGGCTGTAACAACGTCTTGAAAACCATATTAAAGCTTCTTTTGTTACTTGGGATGAATTCCAGTTACATCCCAAATGGTACGTGATGCAAGACAAGATTTATTATATCGCATGGAAGTCTAATACTGCTATTTCCAGCATCTTAAAACTCATTCCTAAAGTAAGTGACAACTTTCTTCCGTATTTAGATATTTGAAGAAAAAATTACATATACAGAAACACGAGTGTGGAAGGAAAAGCCCTTACATGGGAGGCATGCGAATGAGGCTACTCAGGATCATGTCGACAATACAGCGTCGAACTGTTGGTTAGTTTCAGGACAAATGTTCTCCGAAACCGAGAGCTTTCTGCTGGCTACTCAAGATCAAGCGATTCCCACCAGAAACTATCTCAAGTACATAATTGGACATGCATCGGTGGCGGATAATCGATGTCGATACGGCTGTCAAACCACTGAGACCATCCAGCATATTACAGGAGAATGCCAGACATTCGCAGCAACAGAATATAAAGTCAGGCACGATGCAGTTGCGAAGATAATCCATCAGGAATTAGCAGACAAGCTGTTGCTGCTGAAGGCGGAAAAGGTATGTTACTATAAATACACTCCGAAATCTGTTTTAGAAAGTAACAACCATAAGAACTACTAGGATAGCACTTTGCTTACTAACCAGACGGCGACCCACAATAGACCGGACATCATTCTCGTAGATAAGCGGGCCAAGGAAGCCATGCTGATTGACATCGCCATACCCAACAACAACTTGCAGGAACGGGCATATACCAAGGAGATTCGTTGAGTCCGCTCTTGTTTTGCAGGTCCTTGTTCCCCCTAAGCTCAATCCTAAACAGCACCAACACCGGCTACATATGCAAAAACGAAACAGAGAAGATCAACCATATGCTGTATGTGGACGATCTCAAACTAATAGCCAAGAGTGACGAAGAACTGAGTGAACAGCTGAGGAGGGTTCAAAAATTCAGTAATGACATAAAAATGCAATTCGGTGTAGACAAATGCGCCAAAGCATCGTTCGTCAAGGGCACCCTGTAAAGAAAAGAATACGTTACACTAGATAACTCGACCAGCATTAAATCCCTAGAACAACATGAAGTTTACAAGTACTAAGGGATTGATGAAAATGATGGAAAACAAAGCTAGAAAAAGAATACTACAGAAGAATTAGGGGAATACTCAAGTGTGAACTAAATGCTAAAAATAAGATATCTGCAATCACAGCCCTCACAGTTCCAGTCTTGTAATACAGCTTCGGCATAATTAAGTAGTCTCTGGCGGAAATTCGGAAGATGGATAGAAAAACACGTAAACTTCAGAACATGTACGGTGCATTCCACCCTAGGGCCGACATAGACCGTCTATATATACCAAGAAAAGAAGGAGGACGTGGTATGCAGAGTATAGAAATCAGTCACACAATCGCCATGAAAGGAATCAGCACCTACACCAAGCTGTAAGGAAATGATAAATTTATGAGAATGGTATACCGCCAAAGTGAGAAAATGACAGAGGATAACAATGGAGAAGAAGACACAACAGCCGCAAACTCCAAGGGACCTGAAACAAAAAGATTACAAAATATTAAACAACAATTAAAGCAGGAAATGTAGAAAAAACTAATAGAAAATTGGAGAAACAAAACTATGCATGGACAGATCGCTAAAGAAGTTCAAAAAGACACAATCAATATAACCAAGTCGTGGAAGTGGCTCACCCACGCCAACCTAAAAGTGGAAACTGAAGCCTTGATCACAGCCTGTCAAGAGCAAGCCATAGCAACCAACTATATGAAGGCCAAGGTAATGAAGACTGACACAGGCCCAAAATGTAGACTGTGCCAAGCCCACCCTGAAACCATACACCATATAGTATCCGGTTGCCCGATCCTGGCGAAAAAAGCCTACCTGGACCGTCATAATTCAGTTGCCGCACACCTGCACTGGAATATTTGTAAAGAATATGGAATAGAAGTCAATGAAGATTGGTATAAACATAAGCCGAACCCCGTCACCGAGAGCCCAGACATCACTCTAATATGGGACACGCAAGTAGAAATAGATCGGACCGTAACAGCGAACAAGCCCGATATCATTCTGAAGAATAAGAAGCTCAAGACCTGCATACTAATAGACGTGCAATACCCTCAGACTCTAAGATCACCCAAAAAGAAGCAGAGAAGCGTCTAAAGTATAAATACCTCCAAATTGAAACACAAAGACTGTGGGGCATGAAAACATTAGTAGTCCCGGTAGTAATTGGAGCGACAGGATTGATATCGAACGCTACTTGAGAAGCTATTAAGCAACTCTCTGTAAACCATAACTTACTAGCAATGCAGAAGACAGTTCTGTTGAGCACGGCGCCATAGTACGTAAAGTACTGACACATATAACATTAGACCAACATCTTCCAAAACAGAATTACCCTAGGTACACGGTGTGTACTCGGTAATTCTAAAGAAACGAAATTCAAACCATAGTCAAGAAACTGTGTGATCAAGAAGAAATAATAATAATAATAATAATAATAATAATAATAATAATAATAATAATA
>MU181921.1:341684-359461 GCA_016904865.1 Pissodes strobi | reverse complement strand
TAATAATAATAATAATAATAATAATAATAATAATAATAATAAAGATAATAATTTAGCTACATAATATATATAGGTAGACCAACTTTCTAGAATGGTTAGCAAATAATTCCACCCTGACTAGCAAAAGGGCTACTAAATTATTCTGCAAAGTGATTTTTATAGATAATGATGTTTATAAATACCCTTATACTATGCGCAAAACCAAATTTATTAAATGAAGACAACATTTTGATGTTCTAACTCATAGAATAATACAATGGAGCCTAGTCGATATATGTGTGATATTTTTAAAACTTACCACTCCGACTAGTTAACTTATGATTCTGGAACTTACCTGCAAATGTAAAGGAAAATGTTAGTATTATTATCAACAGCATACAGTACAACAATGTTTTAAAAAATAAATATTATCTTTTAATACGATTCATATCGTTCGTAGTTAAATCTACACAATATAAATGCAGGAGCCTTATGTGGTGCACTTTGCACTACATAAGGCTCATGGACTTGATAAGTTGTTTCGTTAGACATAAAATAAACGTGAAATGGCATAATTTCCAATAAGTTTTACTAATTCTTTATAGACAATGTAAATAACACATTTCCGCAACAAAATATTTGGGTTATTAATAATTATGAAAATGCTTAATAATATTGTCGATATTCCCATAAATAAAATGTCAGGGAATGTTTGCCAGAAATTATCAGCATCAATTTCGATTTTCTTATAAAGATGAAGAAAGTTGCATGTTGTGGATTACAGATTATGGTAAGTATTTACTTCACAGTCTTCTGTAATATTGTTTATTTTTTTTTGGATACCTATCATATTTATTTTGTCGAGGAAATAAAACAATAGCACAAAATAATTTTCATGATTTACTTAACTAAGTTATTGCACGTCAGGCGCGAAGTTATAATTATACTAAATCACTAAAGAAATATTTTGTACGGAGTAAAAATATTTAATAAAACTAAATTATAAGGCCAATAAATACTAGATTAATTTAATCACATGTTTAGGGAACAAAAAGAAACACTAAAGGGAGATTCTATGGCACTCGAAGAGCGGTGTGTGTGCGAAGATGTTGACTGACACGATTTTGAATAGTCGTAGGTTGTAATTACGAGGAAACAGATGTCTCGCGAGTGAGTTCGATAGTGATGCAGTGCGCCAGGCAAAGGAGTCCATGTAAAGTGACGTTCTAGGTGTTTCCAGTTGAGCGACGAACGGGTGCGCTCTTGCTGCCTGTCGTGACTACCTAACATGCGTTGCTGAGGGCGGGATGGTGCGGGGCAAAGCCTGGAAACGTCTGACATGAAAATATCTGTAAAACAGGGAGATCTCGGCAACGTGTCTGCGATGTTCCAGACTATTCAGATCCTGTGCCAACTTCGGGTCGTCGGCGAGACGCACAACTCTCCTCTGAATGGAATCTAGCAGCTTTAGGGTGTGCTTAGGTGCGGTACCCCGAATGTCAACGCAATATTCTTAGCACGGGCTTATTTGCGCTTTGTAGAGCAAGAGTAGCTGCTGCTGTGTATATAGTTTTTTGTTGCAAAATACCGCACCAAGTTTCTGCGAGGCTAATTTTGCAAGGTTAGCAACGTGGTTATGCCAGGATATATAGCTGTTGATCGAGACACCCGGTTGTCCAATTGACGAGGATGAAGGAATGGTCGATCCTGCCAAAATGATGTCACCACGCCGTATTTGCTTTCTTGGTAAACGTGGTTGCTTAGGCTTTTGCAGGATCAAATTGGAGCAAATTCTAGTCGCCCAAGTTCGGACTTTCTCTAGATATTAATTAATTGTTGTAATATGCTCCTGTCTGCAGTGATAAGTCTCAGTCTCTGGTAACGGTTTTTCTGATCTAAATTGGGAGGCAAGGCTACTATAATCTGCAAAACTGCAAACAGGGATATTGGTTTCGGTTAGCAGGTCGATAATATAGATGAGGAACAGAGCTGGTGAATGTATTGCGCCCTGAGGCACCCGCGCCTTTATGGTGAATGTGTCTGAGATGTGTCCATCAATTGTAATGTGCAGAGATCGGTTCTTAAGGAAACTGGCAAGCCAGTTGCAAAGAGATGCTGGCAGTCCGAAGGACGGTAGTTTATTGAGCAGTCCATTATGCTAAACTCTGTCGAATGCCCTCGAAATATCTAGCGCAATTGCTCGAGATTCTTCCTAATTCTCAATTGCCCTACCTACTCTAAATATGAGTGACATAGGTCAATATCTCTTCTGTCGATCTCTTTCTGTGGAAACCGTATTGGTTATCGCTAATTATTCTGTTAGTCTCCAGCAATTGGACGATAGTTTGATGGCGTAATTCTCCTAAATCAAATTTTACTTGTATTTCATATTGTCCGTCAATTTGTCAATGGAACAATTTATTAAAATACTCTACTTACACTAAAACTTGAAAAAAAGATGGTATAGGAACACTATCTACCTATTATTTTGACTATACGTAAAGCACGATTTTTAAAATAGTATATTTATGAATAAACTATTTTGATATCTTAGCTATTTTTGAACAATGAAAGTCCTTAGATCGGGAAAGGAAATCTACAAATACAGATAGAGCACCATTAGCCAGTTATTTAGTTACAAGTCTGACAAATCCGCTACATGTTAGTAACCGCAACGCACCTACGGATCACTGGTTTACCAGCATTCCCTTATCAATGAAGTTACTGAGTAATCCATTCAATCTGACAACAGTAGCTACACTTCATAAAAATTAGTCAGAAATACCTTTAGAGTTACTAGACAACAAATCACGAAAATGTGGAACCCCACTCATTAAATTTAATGACAAAGTGACTTTATTGTCTTATAAGCCTAAGCAAAATAAAATAGTACTTTCGACCACCGATTCCATAAATCCAGAAACAACAAAACCGGAAATAATCCACACATATAACGCGACAAAAGGAGCTGTTGCTTCATTCGATCACATGGCGCAGAATACGTGCGTGAATAGAAAGACTAGAAGAGGGCCCCTTTGTTATTTCTATAATATGCTCAACATTGCAGCAGTGAATTCCTATGTCATATATCACCATAATATAATAAAAATAGGCTTGAAACTCTTATCAGGGCAAGAATTCGTCCTTCAACTTTCGGAACAACTGACCAGAAATGACAAGAAGACAGATTGCAAAATTGTCTGTCTGTCTGTCTGTCAGGAAAATTGAAAGAATCGATATTTAAAATTTTATAACTAGATCAACCTGCGGCAGATAATCAGAAAACCCCTCACGAGACAGTAAAAAGAAGCTACTGCAGCTAATGTCCTGCTGTAAACATAGAAATGACTACCACCATTTTTAATGTATGTCGTCGCGCCTGGAGTGGTGAACGAATGATTTTTCTTCATTTGTTCATAATGTTTTTATAAGTTTTAATTAAAAGATCTATCCATTTTATGCTCATTTGCCTTTTATTCGAGAAATCTTCAATAAAATCCTAAGTTCAAAATGCTCCAGCGTTGTATTCTTTTTTTTTCTAGGGAAAAAACAAATCAAAATTAATTAGTCAGTATAACATTCCTTTACAGAAGAGCTAATTCACTAAAATGTTACTCTACATACATTAAAAACGATGGTACGCAAATTTGACGTGTCGTTAGTATTAACGAACAAGCAACATAGCGTCAGTATTCTAGGGTTAACAAAAATTATTGGTATCTTGAAAAAAATTGGCAACGAAATTATATCACAGGGTGTTTTAAAATTAGAGTAATGTAACAACCTGTTAATTTACCCTGTATGATGACTAAAACGCCACCTTTTAACAAAGACTGGACATGCAAGTTGTAACTAGTCATTTTATCTACAGTTTGCTAAAAAAGTTATGGAAACTCTACCAAAAATTAAAAAAATTGGAGACTAAATTTTATGAAATAATAACTTGTTGCGTTTTTTTTTGCATCTGAGCGTATACATAGTCAAGAGAATGAGAAATTTTATAGTTTTGAAAGGCTCGAATCATAGCAAACTATAATATTAGAAAACGACATTATATGTTACCGTATTTGAATATGTGGACGTTTAAAAAAAGTACGAATACGCTATTGGATTCCACGTGAGGAACTGCATATGGGTCCGTTTCTACATTTCTGATAACTAGGTAATTGAGTTAATGCTCTAAAACTGGGCAAAGGAATGGAAATTCTATTTATGGCATTAGAAAAATTAGGTCGTTAAAACCCCATTCGTTTATGTTCAATGGCAATGAGGAAATCCTAAAAACTAAACACCTCACCTATTAAAGTGGGTGCAATAGTAAAAACTTAATATAAGTTGTTATTTAGCAAATTTTGATTTTCTGCATATTACGGTGCATGCCAGGGGCGAAACGATTAATATGGTAATAATAGTAAATAAATGATATTCTGGTTAGTTGATAGTTTGTTTATTGTGAGAAAGTTCACTTTTAGGCGATTTAACATAAACATTCAAGTTAACCTTAAATTAAAATGAAATAATATAATAACCTACTAATGAAAAGCGCTTGCTTACATAGTTTTGTAATTATTGCAAAACAGGTGGAAAACTGCACCATGCCGCAGCTACCTAGCCCTATTCTATTACAAATTATTCTGTTACAGAAGATAAAAATATATAGTGCAAATATCTTACTTATCTATGTAAATTATGGTCAAACATTGATTGAAACATCGTTCAAAGATTAATTTTACTTTGAACTAAGCGCCCCTCGAATCATTTGAGAAATGAATTGTAATTTAGCATGGTCGATAAACGGTCTAAAGTGATTTCAAACAGTAAAACTGGACAATTTCACTTGTTTCATTTAATTAATTTTATTTCGGTTGAAGCCTAGCGTGCCAAGCCATTAACTTCAGATGGAGTTTAAAAGGAATTTATTACTCTTTCATAGTTTTAACTGGGCTAAAGTAAATTCTGGATTCGGATTAAAATACTATTTCCCACGGTATTTATTTCTTTGGGCGAACTAGAAGATATTTTATGGAATGGGGACATGGGATATATGTAAGAGAATAGTATATAACAAATCACAACTGATATAAAAAAAAACTGGAACTACATAGGGATTATTTTGTCAATGTTTTGCTTCTTTTGCTTTACGCATACTTCAAATAATGATTACTTCGCGGCTATAGGTGTTAGTCAATATAGTGTCCACAGAAAAATTGATGAGACCATATTTGGCTGTACTAAATACATAATCAAATTTGTTTTTGGTATATATAATCAATATTTTAAAGGAGCTTTGAGAATATAATTTTAATATGAAACCAGTTTTTCTACTTATCTACAATCTATTTTGCATTATCCAGAGCACCTTCCAAACACTTTCCATTTTTAAATTAGCTTCTCATTATTTTTTTGGTATAATTACTTGCAGCGTTGTAACGTTGTAAATGTTACAAAGTAAAGTAGTGTGATTTTATCCTTTTACTGGTCGATTTGTGTTATCGATACTCTCCCTACCTTGCTTCCAGCGACCTTACTTCCGGTGTTTGGAGCAGCTCAAAGAATGAATCCGTTTGCAACGCCCGCGCCACTTGGCAGATGTGGTATATATTATTTTTTGGGAGAATTCGTAGCCCTTCTCACCGGAACACTCAAGGCAAGCAGGCAGTTTTCCATATCGGAATTTCTCGTTGCTATTTTTGACCATCAGATCTGCTGATTGTGTCGTTATAGTATTTGGCAAATGAAGTAGAGTGTATATTTTCTAAAATTTCCGACCATATTGCCTATAAACGTGGTTTAAGGAACAAGTGTGTTGACCTCTTTTTTTAAAGGTATGTTGGATAAGAGGGTTTCTGTTTAAGATGGTTAAAATTGTTTATCATTTAACTAGGGTCCTTCCACGAGATAGAATTTCCTTTTGGGGCTGTCATCCATCGGCAGTCTTTTGATGCTGATCTCGGGCATCAGTTAGCCGTACAGCGGTCTTTTTCTCAATGTGATACGACCACATGGTGGCGACGTAACTTCACACGAAACGACAGTGTCTGCAAATCTACTAGATACAAGTAAAACGTATTTTGTTTTATTCAAGGACCTTTATTATCGATATTGCCGCTAAACATAATTTTAATTAATGAATTTATAGTTACCGCTATCGCTATATCGCATATATTTTATCGTTATATATCATTTTGACTAATGAACTTATAGATAAAGGACTGTAGGTTGTTTGATGTCTATATCGTATATATTTTTTCGTAATATATCATTTTGAGTAATTAATTTATAGTTAAATGACTGTAGGTCGTTTGATGCCTATCGCTTATATTCTCGTTATTTCTCGTTTCATTTATTGATTTGACTATTTTGCTTAACTTTAAAAAGCTACAGGTCATCTAAATTTCATGCATTATATATAAATCTGCTTCTTTTCATAGTTGCAGTGGAGACACTTAATTTTATTTTTATTATATCAGATATTATCTCAAGTAGAGAATTCATTTTCCTAGAGTCATGGTTTTAGATTAATTTATTTTACTGTAATTGGCTGTAAAGCTCATGGCAGTAATTCGTTTCCCATAACTGAAATTTGCAAATTTAAATTGTCGCCTTGATATCGGAATCGACTTGGTTCAATTCGTTTACCTGTAGATATTTAGCGGCTATACATGGTGCTACAAATTCGAGTGCATGCATGGGGATCTCGGGAACCGTAAGAGATACAAGGTCAGGTAAAGGAAGGCAAAGTTGCGCAATTGGATGTCCAACAAGATGCCGATGCCGTTTTGAAATTTGGAAAATTCTGAACATTTCCGGAGATATCCGAAAAAAAAAGAAATTTTCCAAAATTATTTGAAAAAATATTTTAAAATAGTTATACTATTTCATTGCCACTTTTTCCTCTCTACAAGAGGGTATTGTTACATTTCAGATCCGGCGTTTCGTCACCTAGCAACCATCATCAACTTAATTCTTTAGAGACGGTCCTGGATTTTTTTGCTTTTCCTTACTTTTTAGCCTCCCTAAAGCAATGACGTATCGCAAACAGAAGAAAAATTCATAATTTATGAAATATTCGACCTAAAATATATAAATCGCCCATCTCTGTCTAACACATTATTTTATTTATAAATCCATATTGATTCCACGCATTGAAGAATGATTAAATTGAAGATTATACTTTTATGTTGAAATGAAAGTATGGGTAAATTTGGGCTTGATAAACAATAATAATAAATTTTAGAATTTGGTTTTTGACGGTATGGGTCCAGAAGAAAAATTATGTTTTCTTTGGACAACGCTGTGAAAAATGTACCCCCAAAGCCCTAGATTTTCCGAAACGTTGCCCAGGCAATCCTAGTTTTCCTTGTTTCTTAACCCGCACCCATAAAAAGCCAATTTAAAAATTATTAGAGAGTTACAAGGAATAATTACGAATAGGAAAATGGTAAAAAAATAGCTTTTATTTAAAATCTAAAATCTCACAAATGTTAAAGAACTAGGTAAATAAAATTACATTAACATAAAAATTGCAAAAACATACAAGAAATAAATACATAATTAGGTTATTTATTTATGTATTTAATTGTTGTATGTTTTTGCTACTTTTATGTTAATGTTGAATTTCCATTTCGCAAAAAGACTGAACTTATACTTTAGCGTTTTGCTTATGGGTTTAAATTAGTTTTGTTATTAAAGTTTCATTTTACATATAGTTCTTTAACATTGTGAAATTTTAGATTTTAAACAAAACCTAATTTCCTACCTTTCTCCTATTTTCAGGTATTCCTTGCAACTCTCTAATAATTTTTACATTGGCTGTTTATGGGTGTGGGTTAAGAAACAAGAAAAACTAAGATTCCCTTGGTCAACGTTTCGGAAAATCTAGGGCTTTGGGGATTCATTTTTTAAAACGTTGGCCATAGAATACCTAATTTTTTTTTCTTTCTGGCCCATACCGTAAAAAACCAAATTCAAAAATTTTATATTATTGTTTATTTAGCCCAAATTTACCCATACTTTCATTTCAACATAAAAGTATAAAAGTTTCAAATTTAATCATTTTTCAAATGCCTTGGAATAAGGACGGATTTATAAATAAAATAATGTATTAGACAGTTCATTCATTTTAGGGCAAATATTTCATAAAATTATGAATTTTTCTTATGCTTGCGATGCATCATTGCTTTAGGGAGGCTATAAGGTAACGAAAAACAAAAAAAAATCCAGGACCGTATTTAAAAAAATTAAAAAAATAAAAAAAATTGTTGCTAGAAAACGAAACGTCGGACTTTAAATTTAACAATGCCCCCTTGTAAAGGGGAAAAAGTGATAATGAAAAACGCCAGAAAAAAATAAAAACTATTTTGGAAAATTTATTATTTTTCCGGATATCTCCGGAAGTGTTCAGAATTTTTCAAATTGCAAAACGGCATATTGTTGAACATCAAATTACGCAACTTTGCCTTAATTTAACCGATCTCGTATCTCTTACATGCACTCTAATTTGTAGCACCCTGTATATGTACATATTTACTTCACGGGTTATCTTATTTATTTAGTATAATTGAGTGATTGTTTATTGATCTACTGATATTGTCGCTGCCACGGGGTTAATTTAGGCTAGGCTTGGTTAATAATCACTTCATTAATACCTGTAGGTTCTCACCGGCGCGGCGCGGCGATATCTATACATATTTACTTCACCGGTTATCTCATTGATTTAATATAAAGCTAGTGTAGTAAAACACTTCCTATTTATAGTGATTTATGATTGACTGCGTGCAATCAGACCTTAAAGAATTCAACGTTTAGCTGGATTTAATTCATAATAGGAATGGTGCAATATTAATGTTATAAGACAAAGATTAGAAAGTAGTATCTTATTTTGCTTTAATTTAATAGTCTAATAATATAGGTGAATACATTAAAAGACAATCTTCTCATTAGTTTATGGGCGTTATCATGACTTTAAATTAATTTGATATAAAAATTAATGGTTGAAAGGGTTCACGTAAGTTTTCATATTTAAATAAATAAGTTATTTGGAATCTTTATATTTATTTTGGTAAGCTGCAGTCAAAATAATAACTAATTCGTATACCCTTAGATTTTTCAATGTTCTTATACAGGTTATTTTTCTATTGTATTACCCTATTTTCAAAGATCAATAATCATTGACAAAGTTCTAGCAAAAAAAAATAGTGGCGCCCTCACCTAACTGCCAAAGCATAGACCCAAGCTTTTTAGAAAAAGTTAATTCGCTGAGTAAACCTGGCAGATGGACCGTCTGTATAATTTCAAAGTTAACAGAGTGTGTCTCAGAAGTAGCACTCGACGCTATTAAATTATTTAAGCTGCAAATCTTAAGCGTTCATGCATTCATATATAAATCAGGAATAATTACCAACAAAGTCTAATGCATTTATTTTCATATTATCGTGGCAAGGTGCAAGGTTTTTGGTCATTGAGGTAAATACGAAAATTTGCTTATATTACAAGCATTGAAATTGCCCGAATCTACAAACGTATGATCGCCATAAGCAACCCCTTAAAATATGCTAGTCGTTCCTCAAAAATTGAGGTATTTATTATTTCACTTAATCAACATATTAAGCCGAATAAAATTCGTTTTAGATTGCTGAATGATACCTCACGTTTGGCAAGGGAAACTGCGATGGTTATCTTTATCTGAATAGGAATGCAATGCTTCGAAAAAAAATTAAGATTAACTTTTAAGCCCCACATTGGGAACCAAGTTGTTACTTAACAAACAAACAAAAAAGATTTACAAGGTGATGATGGAGTCAGACAAAAAAGTGTTTTTTTTTTTCTAATTTTCACATATGGAGGCTTAATGGCGGAAATAAATTATCCTTAGTCATACTTCAGTTTCCGAAGCCGCAGTTTCACGTGGCTTGGTATTCAAAAGGCAATAGGTAGGCAACGGTAGCGGAAGTTTAACACTTTGTGGAAATCATTAATGTCCAAAGTTTCAGCGCAGTGGCAAATATAGCAGAGAAAACGTAACAAATAGTATAATTTCCAATATATCGGAATAGTGAAACAAAATAGTGTTTTTTCGCATGGAGCAGCAGAAAAAGTTCCTTAACGTGCAAGAATAATAATTAGAACAAAATATTGATTCATAATTAATTAGCCTATTGGAGTAAATATTAGCTCCAAAGAAACCTATATTTTATAGCGGTGCTAAAAAACCACTTAACTAAATCGAGAATCCAAATTATACCAAATAATCAACGTAAATAATCGTGCAAACTATCAAGGAATCCGGCCAACAAAATGCATCCCTCTAAGAGATATGCAGAAAAGTACTTCAAGGTGTTCATTTCCCAAAATTATATCGTAACCTATACCATTAAAGCAGAATTTACAAGCTTAATTAAGTCACAATCCAAAGGCATGTTCTAGAGATAAAATTCAAGTTCAAGTTTTAGAAATCCACTCAGTTTATATTAGATACTCAATATTATGTATGGTACAAGACCAATACACTTGAAACTTTTATTCTCTTTTTCAGGAAGGCATCAAAAATAAAAGTGTATTGCACAAGCCAAGGTAGAAAGCAAACAAAAGGAGAGATAAATAATGTAATAAGTGTACTTTAGTTGATTGCACTTTAACAGTTAAATAAATAATTATTACAAATATAATATGGTGAATAAATAATACAATAATTGTGGGTGCTTTATTTTGAATCTTTATGCTCCCTAAACAAGTACTATTAGCAAATTGAATTATCATTTTTGACAATGTGGTGAACGTAACTATAATAATAGTTATAAAGTTTAACCACTCAAACAGGCCGACACAATATTTCAATATTGAATGTATTATTAATTAAATACATACATAGAAATGCACAGCAATTTAATTTTCTCGCTAATTTAACTTTCACAATAATTACCAGGTAGATCAATGAAATTAAATTGTTAATTATCATTTCAATAGAATGGAATGGATAAAAAAAACTCGTATTTCATGTTTTATTTCATTTCCAGATATATTGGATGTACTTGTCCAACGACCCGTCGGTATAGTGCAAAGGCTTGTTAAGTTAGTTGTTAGATAGACAGATAGATAAGCATTTATTTCAAAACATATTTACAAAGTTTGAGATACGTCAATTAATTACAAATAAAACGTACAAAGGAATTACAAATAAAAATAATGGAACGAGAAAATAATTATCCTTCGCATCTCCGCCATCCCTCATTACACTTTGTAGTATACAACTTTTTCCCAATCGGTACAATTTTTAAAGAAGTTATCTAAAAACATGGTGATTCAGCCGCCCCTGGCTAGCCGCTCGAGCTCATGCATCGCCTTGATGCGACATTACAATTTTGTACCGGTCGGTGACAAGCAAGAATCCGTAAATCGGTTCTTTCTTTTGGTTTTAAGAAGAAAAATGCCTAGAAATCGAATTTCTAGTATAGTGAAGTGTTAGTGATACGTCTTGCTCGCAAAAGAGGCGAAAAAAGGGGGCAATATGCATCGGGAGAAGCGAATCAGGGGGTGAGTCCATATAAGATTATATGCCAAAATTTCAAATATACATAAATACCTGGTTATCTTAAATATATAAAAACAGAATCTCTTGTATAAAAGCAAACTAAATGTGTATAATACTAAACTGAGTATTATGAATAAATATGACACTTGTTACCCTTATTTTTTATACTTAATAAAATTGAAATGGAAAATACTCTCAAACTTCTAAAACTAACTATACTTATTAGAATAAAATAGAGTGCGAACGGGTTACAGTCAAAAATGCGAATGAAGCAGTAAACAAAAATTAAATGTGCTCACTGCGATTTGAATTATACTAACAAACTGTTATTTATATACGAGGGCATGACAAAACATTGTTACATTTATTTGTCGTCTTTGCACAATTACACAGAATCAAACAACATATTCGGAATTGAAATATATTATATCGAAATGAATATAAGTAATAAGCAACAGTTAACGATACGAGCTATTCGAACCGTT
This sequence comes from Pissodes strobi, assembly GCA_016904865.1. Lineage (NCBI taxonomy): Eukaryota > Metazoa > Arthropoda > Insecta > Coleoptera > Curculionidae > Pissodes > Pissodes strobi. The sequence goes on along the minus strand of MU181921.1, from coordinate 347,467 downwards.
CTCTAGTAATCTCGTCTAATCGTACATCCTACCAAAGAAATATACTATTCAATCACAAAAAGTGTTTACATAACACAATCAAAAGGAGGAAATATATTATACCGGTCGGCCTGCACATTTATTAATGTTTTACATAGAATAAAACGTTTATACCATATAAAGGAATATAAAAATAGAAACAAATGGTTATAATGCCTTCGTATCATTCGTTTTTCGATATTTGATCCCCGTATGGGGCACATGTGGGACTATAAACTACAATTCGATTCGATGCAAATATTGCAAAACAAAAAACAAAGTTATATTTAATTATGATCCACTGACTCATACTGCAGATCTATATGAAAATTTAAGAGTATGGCAATTACATAAGGTATTAAAATTTGAACAGAATAATCTTATTTACAGGATAATAAATAAAACTCAAAATTAAAATATTATCATAATATTTTGGAAGGATCACGTGGCAACATGGCGAACAATAGTAACGCACTTAAAGTGTCTCCTAGAAAATCCAGTATTTGTGGTGTTTGTAAGACAAATTCTACAAGAAATAGGGTAGTTTGTGTTCAGTGCAAGACCCATTATCACAAGAGATGTGTTAGTAAGCTACAAGGAGCCCAAACTATTGAAGAAGATCAAATTTTGTGCTGTGATATGACCGCTCAAGGTCGAGACAACGACAATGATGTTTTATCAGACGAATCATTTTTATCGACGGAGAGCTCGCCTTATGATAACACACTTAGGCAACGCTATCTAAAAGCTATTATTAAGATAAAAAATACTTTAATAAGGGAACTTATCGATAAAAACAAGACACTAAATGAAATGTTGCTTCTACAAAAACACGTAAATAAACAAAACCTGACAACAGCGGAGAAAGGCGAATCAGCTGCTAGGCAAACAGCAATGCCAATTGATAAACAAAAAGAGTCTCATAGCCCAACTAATTCAATCAATCGCAAGTCCTCTTCGAAAAATTTGAACTTTGAACCAAAACATACAACCAACCAGAGCCAGAGACAAACCGAACAAAGTTCTCACAACCGAAAAAAGGAGACCAATACCCATGAGGCGTCAGAAGAGAAAAGGACAAATATAACCCAACATAATGGTAGCGAGTCTAGCGAAACCCACGATGAACGACCATGGCGCACAGTGGTCCATACGAGAAAACGCAGCAAGCCAAAGCCACAAATTATAGGTAACACGGATAACGGTAGGCTAAAAGCAGCGCCTAAAAAAGCATACTTATATGTATCCAGACTTGACCCATCACATACAAGCCATCATTTGGAGGAATTCCTTAAGACTGTCTTCGCAGAAGTAAAGGTAGAAGAGACAAACTACTCCAAATTTCCGGACTACTATGCATCGTATAAGGTGTCAATTGATTTGCAGAACCTAGCCAATGCAATGAGATCAGATATATGGCCCCGAGGAGCTCATGTGTCTAGGTTTTTTCATCGGAATCCCAGAGCACTGCTGAAGAAGTAACCGATGTTTTACCAAACTTGCTTTTATTAAATTGTCAGTCTTTAAATGTAGAAAAAATTAATTTAATCACTTCTGAATATTTATGTAATAGTAATTTTAACCTTAATTTTCTTTGTTTGACAGAGACATGGTCTCGACCAGAATCGGTGACTAATTTAAATTTTTTGAATTTTTCAAATATATCAAGTTTTTCTAGGTCAAATCATCGCGGAGGGGGTGCTGGTATTTGGTGCCAACAAAGCATAGAAGCCGAGGATATTGATCTTTCTAGATACTGCATGGAAAAATGTATCGAAATATGTGGTATTACCTACAAAACCCCTACACTTGGCAAGGTTCATCTTTTAGTTTGTTATAGATCTCCGGGCAGGGAAAGAGGGGGTTTTCAATTATTTATTTCTAACTTGGACTTAGCACTCGGATCCATATATAGGCCGAACGCTAAAATTATTTTAACAGGTGATTTTAATGTAGACCCAACACTATGTCCTGGGGAATATACAGAACTTAATACTGTGTTGTCATCTTATAATTTATATAATGTTGTTAATGAGCCTACTCGTGATAGTAGTATTTTAGACTTGATTTTCACTAATGTTAAGCTTAGATGTTCTGTTCAGGATAATATAATATCTGATCACAAGACTCTATTAGTTAAGACAGAAATGCCAGAACAACAGTCAAACAACTCAATAATTAAAAAACGTAGTTTTAATGTTACATCAATAAATGATTTTAAAAATAATTTAAAGGCTCAGAATTGGACCTTTTTAAACTCTTACTCTAATGTGGACTTGGCTTTTAATAAATTTTACCATACATTTATTTATTATTTTAATAGTCATTTTCCTCCAAGAGAAATTAAAAAGTTTGATAAAAAAAATTGGGTTACGACAGAAGTAAAAAAATCTAGTATGGACTTGAGACATTTATTTAAACTTAAGAAAGATGGTTTTATTTCTAGTGAAGACTACTCAAAGCAAAAAAGAAAACATAATAAATTAATAAAAAACAGCAAAAAAATACATTATGAAAACTACATAAATAAATCCCACGATAAATCTAAGGCATCCTGGAATATAGTCAAAGAATTGACTAATAAGGAACGTAAAGAAATGACTTACGAACTACAGGATGGTTCAAATATATTAGTGGAAAATAACGAAATTGCAAACTACTTTGCTGACTTTTTTAAGAATGCTCCCTCCGAGATTATTCAAAATATAAAAAAAAATTAAACATATTCATCAATCGATAATTTAAAAATACCAAATTCTTTATTTCTAAGCCCTATTACGCATAATGAACTACATTCAATTATAAAAGTAAAACTAAAAAATAAAACATCGTCAGGAGTAGACGAGGTACCCACATATTTATTAAGGCAGGTCGCAGACTGTATAGTCGAACCACTGTGCATCATAATAAATTTGTCATTCGGTACTGGCCAGTTCCCTGAGCAGCTTAAAATAAATAAGGTAATTCCAATACATAAAAAAGGCGCCAAAAATAAAGCAGAGAATTATCGGCCTGTAGCATTATCACCGAGTATGAGTAAGATATTTGAATATAGTTTCTTATCTCGCTTGGAATCTTTCATTGATAACAACGAAGTATTGACAAACAATCAGCATGGTTTTAGATGCGGTAAATCGACTAACACCGCGATGTTAGATTTTTGTAGTAAGATGACCGATCGTTTGGAGGATGGTGAGTGCCCTGTGGGGGTTTTTTGCGACCTTAGCAGGGCATTTGATTGTGTTCTTCATGATCGGTTGTTGTATAAGATGGAGGTTTATGGCGTCAGAGGCCCTGCTTTAGAATGGGTTAAATCCTTTTTGAATAATAGGGAACAGCTGGTTGAGGTGAACGGAGCTTTCTCTGGTAGGGTTGATGTGCAGATGGGGGTACCACAGGGTTCTATATTGGGCCCTGTGCTGTTCCTTCTGTACGTAAATGATATTGAGACGTGTTTAAATGCCTCTGTGTCTGCTATTCTCTATGCAGACGATACATCTCTTATTATATCGGATAAGCAAGCTAGTATGGTTGAGAATATATGCAATGACACATTGAAACAAATAGATAAGTGGTTCTGTAGTAACTATCTATACTTAAATAATTCTAAAACAAACTATATTAGGTTTCATACAGTGCAAAATAGAGCAAATATTCAGACAAGTCTAAATATAGATGGCCAAAATTTAGAGGAAGTAAAATCTGTGCGTTTCCTGGGTTTACACATTGACAATGTTTTAAATTGGAAAAGTCACTGTTCTGCCTTAAAAGCAAAGCTATCTTCAATATTATATCTTTTTAGAAATCTAAGAGAGGTGCTGGGTCTGGATTCAATATTGAATGTATATTATGGTGAGGTATATTCTCGGCTAAAATATGGAATTCTTTTTTGGGGAAATAGTACGATGGCGCCGGAAGTATTTGTTTTACAAAAGAAGATTTTAAGATGTATTATGCGAGTCTCTAATGTAACTTCCTGTAGAGAAATTTTTAAGAAAAATAAGGTTTTACCTTTGAGAGGTATTTACATATTGGAGGCTTGTGTTTACGTATATCAAAACCAACATTTTTTTTCTAAAAACCAAGATATTCACCATCATTTCACGCGAAACAAAAGTGATTTATGTATTCCTTTTAAAAAGTTGAATATCAGTAAAAGTTTACCCACAGTTGGGGGCCTTGAGATCTATAACAGACTGCCAAGTGAAATAAAGAATGCTAAATCATTCGCAGTATTTAGAAGGACACTAAAAGATTACCCGGTCGAGATTTGTCCTTATACTTTAGAAGAGTTTAATAGTTTTACCTAGTTTGTTTATTGTAACTATTGTATTTGTTGTTACCTTCAATTTTATGTACTTTATCAATGTAATTTTATGACGGATCCTATACAATTATTATAATATTGTAAAAAAGGAATAAAGAAAAAAAAAGAAAAAAAAAGAAAAATAAAAAAAAAAAAAAGGATATTCATAGCCACAATACTAGAGAGTTTATAGGAAATCATACTGTTATTATGACTAAAATGCAATTATCCTCAAAACCAGTGTTCAAAAACACTGTCTAGAGGAATAAGGACTATGTATATTGTAATTATTGCTATTACTGTATTAACAAATATTTTTCAAAAAAATAAAAATAAAATAAAAAATTTAAATTTTGAGTAAGTCGAAGAGTGTCCTTTTCTCACGAAATTAACCTCTAAAAACTAGCCACAAAGGCAAGCTGACGCATAATTTACGAGCGACTAAATCCCAAGTTGGGTATTATTATAGCTTGCATGGCCCTCCGTTGGCTTTGCTCGCAACGGAGGCTCAATCAACAAGAACTAAAAGTGCTAACCAAAACTAACCCAAAATTAAGGGAAAAAGGCGGAATGTTATCGTTCGGCTTTGTCGAAGCAATGTAATACCGGAACGCATTATTTTTAAACAATTCGTGTTGACATGAACCGTCCGGTGAGGGAAAAAATTGGAGTAAACATTGCTTGCAGGAGATGTTAATAACTAATAATAATACCTATTTACAAATTCGCATTTGCAGATGCGAATAATTTTAACTCCTCCACCCCAGTAGGTATATTATGTAAAAGTAGTTAGAGGCACACTATATCCATACATTTGCCGATGTAAAGGATATATGTACTGACAAAAATAAAACGGTATAGTGCTATGTATTTGCAGATACAAAAACAAATAACCACCATACTATTGCAACCCTCTTACATAAAATCATTGCATTGGAGGTAGCGAATTATTACACTCTTGGTTTCTATTCAAAACAGAAATTACAGTATTTGCAGATACTGTAAATATGCTAAAAAATCGTTGCATTTGCAGATGCAGTCGAAAGCATAACCAGGGTTAAGCAGCAAGCAAAAAGGTGAATAGTTCGTTGTATTAGCAGATACAATCGATCGTACCCAATTGCAGTTGCAGATAGTGAACATATTCATGAACCTATTTTTCTGTTCAAAAACAGAAATTGCAGCATTTGCAGATGCTGTAAATAGGCCAACAGATCGTTGCATATGCAGATGCAATCGATATCATAAGTAGCAAAACCAAGGAAACTCTTTTGCATTTGCAAATGCATTAGAAGATCCTCTCACGCTAGCTGAGGAAATAACTTAGCCAAATCAAGACTATCCAGACTTACCAACATCAGAAGCACCAGATGGTCCTGAACACAGTAACGACCACCTAGCTGTGTAGGTGTAGGATATATAAAAAAAAAAAAAAAAAGACGAAATCACACCTGCGAGG
>MU181921.1:291323-326496 GCA_016904865.1 Pissodes strobi | reverse complement strand
GAAGCATTTTACGGACTCAAATGAGTCCGTAAAATAGCTATTTTTGGGAGCGTATGACAAAAAAATAATTAAAGGTGACTTTGATAATGACATTAGATTTTATTAAGGTCCATTAAGTACTTGAAAACTTTTGACACATTTTTCCCATTGTGTGTATTTCATTATTTACCTTTTTTTTCATATTAGGAAAATCATTGAAGAATTGTTTTTTTTGGTGGGTCGAATTTATCCAAAGCATTTTTCGGAGCGACAGCCTTTGGAAAAAGGAGCATGCAGAATTTATTGGAAAGGTTTACGCAAAAGTGAAACATAGAATACACAAAACCAGTTCGAATTAAAGCGGTTCGAACTCCTAATTAAAGCAATACTACTGCACGTTACGGAAAATACTTCTACTGGTCAAGAGATGGTCATGCGATAGATGCTAGTGAAAGAACCGCGCATGTTACAGAGAACCGCTTTCATCTCTATCATATTCAGTTTCATCAAGGACTTTTTGAACGAGCTTTTAAACAATCTGCCGAATTTTGTAACTGGGCGCAATGGAAAATAAGGATACATTTTGATTTTTATAATTGATATTTTATTCTGTGATGAGGCCACCTTCCATAAAAAAGGATTCGTGAATCACGATAACTTTCACGATTCTCGAATGAAAAATCAAGGATTTTTAGGCATATCGATAAATGATCAGTTAATGTTTGGGGGGGGGGCTTATTGAACAACGTTTTACAAAATGAATTACCCCTTTTGTGTTATCCTTCATCAATAGATTTAAGGGATATAATGTGGCTGAAACATGATGGAGCCTCAGCACATTATTCCTACCAGTCACAACCACCTCGATAGAACATTTGAAAATCGCTGGATTGGACGAGGAGGGCCAAATAATAAGCCGTTACGATCTCCCGACTAAGCAAATTAATGGGGGGGGGGGGGGCTACGTTAAGGAAACCGTATATCAGGAACCTCCAACCACACATGAGAACATGTGAACGCATTTGGAAACATTACACCCGCCCAATAAGAGTGGCAAAGTCTTTTGATGCACTTCTTCGTTTGTGCTTGGAAGAGAATGGAGACACATTGAAGATAAATAAGTTCTAACGAGAAATTAATGTTAATAATTCTCATGTCTGTTAAAAAATATGAAAAATGTATGCGTGTCGGTGTCCTTAATGTTTAGTTTAATTTTGGTTGTTCTACTGGTCTAATTTTAGGGGAATATCTACGAAACTGTTTAGACTTTCGAAGCACATGTAATTTAAATTTTAATATAATTTTATTAGTTTACTTAAAGTAATAATAAAATAAAATACAATAAAATCCTTAAAGAACTAGATACGCAAAAGGCCAGAACTGCGCCAACGAACTAACAGCCGTTTTTTTTCACGCTCTTTTCTCTGTCTTACGGAATAGGGATTTACACATCTTCTTGGAAAGTCGCTCGAGTGTAACCTGTTCCAAAAAAAGGTAAGAAAACCACGCCCTCAAACTATCGCCCAATTGTATGCTTCCAATAATCTCCAAAGTGATGGAACTTGTAGTCAATCAGCAACTACTCAAGTACTTCGAGGACAATAGAACAATCAGCATACGGCTTTCGCAAAGAGAGATCGACAGGAGATATATTATTGGTCTATGTCACTCATCTAAGGAGTAGGGCGATTGAGAACTAAGGAGAGTCTCGACCAATTGCGTTGGATATTTCGAAGGCATTTAACAGAATTTGGCATGACGAACTGCTCAATAAACTGCCGTTCTTTGGTCTGCCAGCCTCTCTCTGCAGCTGGCTTGCCAGTTTTCTTTAGAACCAATCTCTGCACGTTGCAGTTGATGGACACATCTCAGACACATTCACCATTAACGCGGGCGTGCCTCAGGGCGCAATACTTTCACCAACTGTGTTCCTCATCTATATCAATAACCTGCTCACCGAAACGAATAATCCTGTTTGCAGTTTTGCAGATGACAGTACCCTTGTCTCCCAATTTAGATCAGAAAAACCTTTACCAGCGACTGAGACTTATCACCGCAGACAGGAGCAGATTACAGCAATAATTAATCAAGACCTGGAGAACGATGAAACTTGGGGCGACAGAAACTTGGTTCAGTTCAACGCAGCAAAGACCCAAGCAGCCACGTTTACTAAGAGGGCCAATACGGCGGGCCCTGACATCATTATGGCAAGATCGACCATTCCTTCATCCTCGTCAATTGGACTGCTGGGTGTCTCGGTCAACAGCAGTATGTCCTAGCAAGACCTAGCAAAATCAGCCTCCCAGAAGCTTGGTGCGCTATTTCGCAACAAAAAACTGTATACAGCGCAGCAGTTGCTGTTGCTCTACAAATCGCAAATAAGACCGTGCTTAGAATATTGCTCACACATCTGGTGTGCCGCACCAAAGCACACCCTAAAGCTGCTGGACTCGATTCGGAAGAGAGCGCCGCGACCCGAAGTTGACCCGGAATCTGGATAGTCTGGAACACCGCAGACATGTGGCCGAGATGTCGCTGTTTTACAGATACTTTCATGGCAGATGTTCCCAGAATTTGGCCCGCCTCATCCCGCCCCTGACAACGCCTGTCAGATAGTCACGACAGATGGCAAGAGCGCACCAGTTTGTCGTACAACTGCAAAAACCTTCAACATCGCTTTACAAGAACTCTTTTGTCTGGCGCACTGCATCACTGTGGAACTCACTCCCAGGACATCTAATTCCCCCTAATTACAACCTACAACTATACAAGAACCGTGTCAATCAACATCTTCGCACACACTCTTCGCAATCCCCCTTTAGTGTGTGTGCCACTACCATAAAAAGAAAAATAAAAATAATTTAATTAGCTAAATAATTAATTAATTTAATTAGTTAAATAATTTAACCTTACCTAATTAATTGACTTTAGTAAAATCTGATGGCATTATCAAAGCCACTTTAAATTTTTTTTTTCGTCAAATTGTTATTGAAATAGGCGAAAAAACAATTTTTAGTGAATGACTTTTAATATTTTAGGAACTTCGATAGGGATGTATTTAGGAAAACGGTTTATTTTTTAATTCTAGGGGACTTTCCGGTAATAGTACGCACTTAAGACATAAACATTTATTAAAAAAGTATGAACAAAACAAATTCCAAAAAAATGTTACATACAGAAAGGTTCACACTTTTAATATAAAATGGCACAATAGAAATCACAAATCAAAAATAGTTTTTCTCGAAAAAACAAATTAAGAAAAAAATAGAAATGCGCCCTCTTATCCGTCTAGTCGTACAAGAGTACGATTGAGGTTCGGCTAAGAGTACGCAATATTTAATCAGCACAGAAATCGCATAAAAAGGGTCCATAATCTTCGTAACTCGAACAGTGTACGTGCCACCACTAGTCACACTGTGAACACTTGACCCAGTCGTCTCCGTTCTCAGCCATATGGCAATTAGGGCATCGCACGATCGAACTTTTCTCCTTTTTCTGTCTATTCATATTGTTGTCTTTGTTTTTATTTGTTGCTGTTTTATTTACAAAAACCTTTCTTTTGACGCTTGCTGTTACCTTCGAAGTTTCTTTTTTTACTAATAGGGCATTTTTATATGGGGACTCCGTCATAAGTTCCGATTTCTGACAGCGTCTTCGTCGTTTCTGTGTTTCAGTAGGAGCTTTAGGCAGTGGATAAATGATTGACGGTGAGACAATAATTGTCGTAAATGAAGAATTTTAAATAGTTTTACGGGGCGACAAAACATTGGCACTAGTGCTTGTTGTCGGTTCTTCCTCATTAGATAAATAATTATTGCTGGTGCTTGTTGAGGCTTCTGGCTCAGCTGGAAAAACATTGATACTTGTGTTTATTGAGGCATCGTGCCTAGCCAACAAATCATTGACACTAGTGCTTGTTGAGGGTTCTTCCTCATTAGATAAATAATTGTTGCTGGTGCTTGTTGAGGCTTCTGGCTCAGCTGGAAAAACATTGATACTTGTGTTTATTGAGCCATCCTGCCTAGCCAACAAATCATTGACACTAGTGCTTGTTGAGGGTTCTGCCTCATCAGATAAACAATTGTTACTGGTGCTTGTTGAGGCTACTGGCTCATCAGGCAAAACATTGATACTTGTGTTTGTTGAGGCATCCTGGTCAGCCACCGAAATATTGACACTATTGATTATTTGTGCCTTTACTTGCTTGTTGCCATTGCTTTTATCTTGAAATAACTTTTGCTGAACTGAGTGTAGCGGAGTATCACTATCGTCCGACATGTCATCAGGTGGCATTGTCAACACTCTGTCTGTAACCTCTGAGGGTCTAAAATCATCCTCAGAAAAGATATCATCTGCATATGAAAAAATTCCTGTGCTTTTAAATCCATTTTGAGCTATTGAAATATTCGCCACTCTTGCTTAAGCTTCTCCAAAGAGCGCGGATATTTGTCTTTGGTTTATAACTTGCCCGGGATTGGTTGTCATCCACTTGTCTGCTTCAACCGAATAGGCTGTCTTCAGCAGGTCCGAAGAAGCTTCGATCAAGTGGTTGCAGACGATGGCTTGCATGCGGAGGCAAGGACAGCAAGATAATATGGTGTTCTCGGCAGTACAGTACTGTCTCCAAAGAACGATGTGAGTCGTGATTGTCAAGGATCAGTAAGATGGGGTCCTCCTCTGAGGATTTAACGAAACTTTGAAAATGTGTTAACCAGTTGATAAAAATATCAGACTTCATGTAGCCTGAGTCAGAAATCATCGGCAATGTTCCAACTGGTGCTCCATAATATAGTTCAGGCTTTAATCGTTTTCGAGGGAAAATAATGCCCGGTGGTACAAATATCCCAGTCGGGGACATGCAGCAGACAACTGAAACTGTTTGGCCCCTGTCTGCAGAAACAATTTTTCCAACTAGTCTCTTCCCTTTTGCTGCAAACACTTTAGGAATTTTATTAGGGACGGTGGAAAGTCCCGACTCATCCATATTGAATATACGATGAGGAGGGTCATTTTTTTCAACAAACACCTTTTTCAGGTTTCTAAAAAATAGGCCGACTTGTTCTTTATTAAATCCCATAGCTCTTCCTACGCTGAACTTTTCAGGACAGCGCAAAGAAAGTTTCTGCCTTTTACAAAAAGCATAAACCCAGTCTTTGCCAGCCATCTTTTTATCTTTGTTGAAACGATGACCAAGTCCGTTGAGATCAGCATATTGAAAAGCCAGACATCGAAGATTCTTGGTTCCTATTCCGTAAAATCTGCAATCTAAGTCACGACAATGATCTGCCAATTATCTTTCCATTTGTTCTGTAAAAACTGGCTTAAACCGTCTAAGGCTACTCGGTACAGTCCCCTGTAAAAAAATGTTGTAAGTATGCTTGAATTTCCTTCTTTATTTAATTCTTACCGCCATAAGTCTTTTTCTAAGAGTAGATTCCTTTGTACCCATAGATATTGCTACTTGTCTCTTGTCTCTGGCTTTCTCCATTTGCAATTCTGTTCCTTGCTCTCCTGAGGTTTTCCTCGGTAAATATCAACTTTCTTTCAGTCTTCCTGGTATATTTTCCCATTTCGCTATTAGGTATACCTAATAAATGCCTAAAAAGTATATGAAATTTAAATTAGCGCCTAAGAGTACGCAAGTTCGGGTAAGAGCGCGCGCGCGCTCTTAGCCATTTATGTAATGCGTACTCTTAGCAGATATCATAACAAAAAGTTGGCAACGCTGCTCGACCTGTTCTAGAGCGCACATGTGCATCCAACCTATTGAAAATTCTAACCTATAAACTGCTTGAAAGAAACATAATTCCAATATTTAGAATAAAACAACAGCCCACCGATATTTTTATGGAAAAATCTCGAAATTATTATAAGAACTTTGTTAAAAATGAATTCGTACCTGTATTTTTTTTTGTTTCGGCACCGATTACTTCACAAATACAGTAAACAAGTCACTGACTCGGACACTATTACACGACATAATATTATGTTTCTATCTCACACCAATGCATAGATGTTGTCTCTGCGTACTCTTGTCAGATGCGTGCTCTTACCCGTCTTTACCCTACATCAAATGCTTACATTTAAAATAAGAAAGAAAAAGTTACTTAAACTTTGAAAAGTTTGACAATACATTTTAAACATCCTATATAATTTAGATCACCCAAACTTGATCAACGTGACACTTGCGTATTACTGAATAATTTTCAGTGAGTAAAATCGATTGTGATTACTTTTTATTAATTTTTTTGTAGCAGTTTTACCGCACCGATTTTGGTAACCATAGTAGACACTAAATATGCAATAAAATATTTCGGGGTAAATTCAAAAATATATATAGGTTAGGGCGGGGCAGTTTGGTACGATTATTTTCGGTAGCCTATAATTAGTATCCAAAAACGAACAGTCATAATATGGGGGAATAGCTACATACATATTATCGAGAATTCATTTTTATAAGTATAGTAAAAATATGAAAGCCGTTTAAATGGAAAATAGTCCTAAGGCAAAGTAGATTATTTCCTCAATGGGACACTTTGGAACAAGGGGGGGGGGGGGGGGGACCCTCGGGCAACCCGTTACAAAATCGCCTACTAATTGAAGTACATTGAAACTAATGGTCAAATGTATTTCATTTATTAAACAAACAATGAATTCAACTTACAGCTAACCATTAAAATATTTAAAAATAGAGCAAGAAAAATTTAATAGTTTCAGCAAAGATTTGAAGCACTTTATAATTGATAACCGAAACACCAAAATTTATATACGAAGCCAATCTACTAGTACTACCCGACACTCACTTTGATTTTGGTAATTTAGCCAATATATTTCTTTTAAGGACCGAACTAATGTAATCTTGAATTGGGTAGAAAAAAAGTTCTCTTTTTTTACAAGAATCAGTCTGGATCACTGACATCTTGAACGCACCTCACGTAGTAATATATGGTTCTCTTGGTAGCATATGTCCTACATCAATTTTTGTGTCGTCAAGTATTCCTTCTATTTCGTAGTTTTCGGTCATATCTAGATCTAAATCCGATTAATGGTTTTTCACTTCATAGGACGCATATTTCTCTTCATAAGATGTATCTATCACTCATGAAGAACTTGATGAAGAGCTTAATTTTCCTTTGGAAGGCTTAGACTTTATCTTGGAGGTTTTCCCTTTCATACAAGAAAATTGATATATAATTAGTGAAGATGAGTTGGCTTGCACTTTTATATGTTTGTTTTCCAGTTTTACCTTTCTAGAACCATTGATGTCCCGTATTTTTTATTTCACACTTTTTGTCTTTAATTTATCTTCCACTCTTCTCTGTGTTTCTAGCTCAATTTCATTTTTCACCGACCTTTCTTGCGAAATGATTTTTTTTTCCAGATTGTTTTAAGTGTTGGATACGGCCTTATGTCTTTTGGGCAGAGAAATTATTTATGTTGGGTTACAGCTAAATCTTCCACCTTATCCAAACTATTTTCTGTAAGAGAAACGAGGAGTGAAGTAACAAACTCTCTAGCATTATCATTTTCATTTGTGGTAGGAACTAAAACTTCGTTGCTTATAAGGAAGCTCTGGAATCGATAATAAAAGATGTAGTGGCTTTATCTATTTGATTATCGACTTGATTGTTTATTTGATTATCTACTTGGTTTGAAGTTGAAGGCTCTTTAAAACTTTCTTATTGGTTCAAGACACCAATAAAATCTGTATCATTAACCATAAGGGAATTGATTGGCCAAATTCCACATTTGTTGTTAGCATTCGTTATATGGCACGGAATAAATGATGAGATAAGGATTAGCGGTAATCAACTTTCATCAACTCTTGGAAAGACCGTATATATCCACGTCAAGTGGCTGCATCTTGTCGGTGCAGTACGGGGAAAGGATAATATGTCAATTCCATTCACTGCTGCCAATGAAACATGCGTTTCATGATTGTCGACAATTATTATTAACACTTTATTATCAATGGAACTGTTCATATGTTTTTTATGTACACGAGCACCTTAAAAAAAATTCTGAAATTCTGAAACACATTGGCCAACTTGCCTTTGTCCACTTTGTCTAATAACCTTTGGAGCCTGTAACACCGTTATTATTCCTATCTTATTTCATCCAAGCTGAGCACTCGATCTGAAAAAAATTGTATTTTTCTTGGACGACTGCCTAGTTTGCAAAAAATAATTTGCCTGGCTGATTTGCCTGAAGCTTCCCATACATTCTTTTCCAGCTTGTTGATGTTCAGACCATTTTGGCGGCAATTGTTTTATTAAATGCATTTGCACACTGAAAATTTAAAGATCTAGAATTGGTGTATGTTAAGCCAAAGTTCATTGCTGAGGATTTTAAAAAGCAATGCTCCAACTCGGATTCTTCCGACGCAGGGAAGACCTGTCTAGATGCTGAAGCTTGCGGATTCTGTTTTTCACTAAGTTATTAATTTCCTGACTCGCTTTGTTGCTGGGAATGTTTCAAACGCATTTTTTACATGTCTATGTATGGTAGTTTTTGTTATGACATACAACAAAGCAGTATCTCGTCTTTTCCTTCTGTTCTTCACTACTTCGAGAACGGCTTTTTTTAAACGTGTACTTAATATTTATTTCAGCACTATCTGTTTTTCGTTTACATTTTCTAACCATTCTGTAAAAAAATAATTGGTCGCCTAAATGTGTATACAAAATAAACAAAAATAGACGCTGGTATAAAATTAAACCTTAATTTTACTTGAACACATACGACTTATTACTATTTGCACTTTACGGAGGCATCTATATATAAATATCAATCGATTTATTTTATATTATCTATTTTGGAGCTTTTATATGTCCTGGTGCTCAATAAGTACCTACTGGAAACACGTATATATTAAATTGCAAAATTATCAGTTGTAATACTACTCTCAAAATGTCAGTGGGACAGATTGATACACTGTCTCAAACTGCTCCTACAAATTTATCCCAATCTGCCCTAAACAGCATCTGCGGGTAAAACCTAAAACCGTTCATTTTAGTATTGAAAATACTACTGGACGCACTTATATGGGAATAAAGGACAAGAGCGACATAATACGCGACATGCTCGAGTTATCGACGCGCGGTACACTAGGTCACCGAACTTAATGTTCGGTGACGTAACGAGATCGATCAGGCACTGACGACAAAAGCAGCACGGGACATATCGAGTTCTATCAAATGTTTATTTATTATTTAATTGTTTACAAATTTGGCTAATAAATAAACATTTGGCATATTGATTGCATATTGATTACTGGGCAAGATGCGGACCGATAATGGAATAATATCAACAAAATATTTAGGTACATAATCTAAGAGCTTTATAGTATGCATATGCATCTTTGTTTTCCTGATTTATTTCACATAAATTGCTAATGTTGTAGCACAAATCAAATTACTAATAATTAAACCCTGTTTTTTCAGATGCAAAAATTTGACCTGTGGCAAATTTTTAGTCTCTTTTTGTATCCCCAAGATTCGTACCTCGGTAATTCCGGGAATTTTATATGCTTATTTAAACTAGATTTCACCAATTTCTATCATCAAATACCTGAAAATATGTTGGCTGGAAGCATTTAAAAATTTGACACATGCCAAATTTATGCATTAAAAAAAACATGTTGGAATGTAGGAATAATCAGATCACAAGTCATAACAGTTCTGTCTGGTATTTTCAATACACCTAGGATACTTGCGTGTGTTGCAAAGTCTGTGAATTTTCTCTTCGACATGGGTTTTGTGTCTATGTCCTAACCTTAACCTCACATATCGTAGATGTAGACGAATACGAAAATCATCATGCACAAGTTAACTGCTTTATGATCTTACGTATAAAATGTTATAATACTTACTCTAGATTTAAAATTTTTTGACACGTGGCAAAATTTTAAAGAGCTTTCAGATTCAATCATTTCTTATGGACATTCGATTCATACTGATTGGGCAATACTGCGGCACTACAGTATCGCGGCAAATTGTGCCCATTTTTTTTATTTCAAAGGTGAGTCTTTATCTAGGGATTCATTAGTAATAATAATTTTACCCACATAAATAAAAATAATATTTTGTATCCCTTTTAAGGATGCTAGCGTGGATCATAAAGAAGACAACATATAAATCTGAAAAATCTGTATTCCTTTTAAACGGAAACTAAAATGAAACAAATGAAATAAAATAACCTTTCAAAAGCACCTTAAGGTAAAGCTGTTAAAAACTTTACTAGCCTAATTTACGATGCTAATGGGGTATTTTAATACTAAAGTAGAGCACACAAAAGACGAAGCAGAAATCTGTATGGCTTTGGACACAGAAATAAAAGACAGACAAAACGAATAGAATTTTCCTGAACATAAATACTATTTGATATATTCTTTCAAAAACGTTAGAACTATTATATTAAGTTAACGCTAATTGATAAAAATTATGAATTATTGATGTTGAAGTCCTCAATAATGTTTCAACTTGAAGTGACCATCGGCTAGTAAGATCTAAAATAGTACTCAATTTCAAAGCAAAAGAAAGAAAATTATATCAGAAAATAGTTACTATTAGAAGAACTTGAAAAGTTCAAGACATTAATGATAGCATAGCAACTCTTACTGATCCACTCAATATGCCAGATACCTAGAACTTAGCGACATTCACCAAATTCTAATGAAGCAACGCAGAGAAATGAGCACCAAGAACTCTGAAGAGAATTGAAGTCATTGGAATGAAAAAAAAAACGAAGATTAACTAACATCAAAGAATATTATAGTATTGTCTTTGCTAACATTGAAAAGTCAAAAAATCATAAACTTTAAAACATAGAATAGGATATAGAGAAATATCCTGGATATAGCAGCAATAGTGAAAAAAGCTCAGAAGAGATTCTTGAAATTGCTGTAAGCAAAATTTCAATAGAATCAACTGAAAAACAACAGATACTTGGATAATGATGAAATTATCACAGTCTATAAATTGAAGAGGAATAACAGCTATGTAAGCTCTATAAATATGTTTAAATATGTGTATATTGATATGGTAAACAGCAATCAATGCTATATTGCCGCACACTGTTATCACTAACATCTCGAATTATATAGTCTCGTTAGCATTCTAAAAGTCCTTAGGAAAAAGCTGGATTCTGTGCTATGCCAATTTTAGCCCAGAAAATAGACGTGATTCATGCCAGGTCACGATTTATTATTAGCTGTTTGTTAGCTTACTAATTAAAACAACATTTTACTGAATATAATAGACCTCTAATTCAAATCTGTGTCAAGTATTTCTCTTAGTAATTATACATTGAACGCCTCATGATTTATGAGTATACATTTTAATTCTAAATTAGTACTAATGAAAATAATTTGATAAAGATTATTCATTTTATATTATAAAAATAATTTAATCTACTTTGTACACTTTAAAATAATTTATCTGATCGGGTTATCTTTAATTACCAAATTTGAATTAAACCTCCTCATATTGCCGGCTTGCTTTAAGGAAACCGGTTAAAGTACATCAGAGCGGCAGTTGTTGCCTACATTTGGAAGGGCGAGATAACCTAAAAAAGAAAACACAAGTTGTTTTTTATCAAGGTGGGGCCGAAGAAACTGCTTGTCCTGCGGAAAGCCCATCTTTTATGTTTGATATGAAGGCCGCTGCCTGCCATTAACTATGGTTCGTAACCAGTTTTCCTTTATATTAAAGACTCTTTCTAGGAGACTAATTGGTGTTTTCTGGAGATGATGGATGTTGATAGCCCACATGTTTTCATAAGTTGGAGGAAGGACGAGCGCGATATCAGCAAATACGTCTGTACAGAGTGATCCAGATAATTCTTTAAATGATATATCTATATTATTTTTGAAATTAAAAAAACATATTCGTAACAAAAGTGGCTTGATTTCATCTGCTTTGACACATGCTTTTGTATCAATGTTTACCGGGTGCTTCAAAAAGCAAGGCACATGCCAACTTTGTTTTTTTTTTTAATGGATTGGACCACATTTTTCTGGCGTTCCAGTGCCTTTATAACTACTTTTTTTCGACAATTTTTCTTTAAATTTCTTTAATATCGTTATCGTTTTCTCTATAGACCCTATTTTCAAAATAGCGCCGAAGGTGGGTGTTGATGGGTGTTAAATCTGGAAATATTGTTGAAGAGATATTGTTCCATATCTCGTTATCCACAGTTAACAATAATAATGAAGAAAGCCCCTCACTGTCAGAATATTATGGAAAGGTGCTCCATCTTGCTGCCAAGCTATTTTTTTTTCCGAGTTTGAAGTGGAAGTTCATCGATAAAGTGTTCAACTTAATTTTCCAAAAGTTCCACATATCTTAACTTATTGAAGGAACCGCGGGTAAAAACCGCGCCCAAGAACTACTGCCCCAAAATGCAGCACCAAACTCATACCGAGAAACGTACTTGAAAAGTAACCTGCTCAACAGCTTGTGAAATTTCATGGGACCAAGTATGACAGTTTCCCATATCATAAAAACCGGCAGTTGTGAATAGAGAGTTTTTAAGCCAACTAAAAGTAACAGTTTTGGGTGGTGTTATGGTTAAAGTTATTATCCACTACCATTACGACGGCTTTAATAAAAGGGATTTCAAATCTCTTAACACGAACCTCATAAAGCCTCTTAAAAATAATGACAATGGCAAATGTCACAAATGACATTTGTATATTTGTATAGTATAATAGTTATTTTTGTTACAAGTACCTAAAATGGAGTTTTTCAGGACGAATCATTGCTGTTTCCGGACGAGGCGTTAGCCGAGTCCGGAATAGCAGATGAGTCCTGAAAAACTTCATTTAGGTACGTGTGACAAACACTATTTTTTGTCATACGCTCCCAAAATTTAATTTTTAGTTATACGCTTTTTGCAATTCTTCAGAACGCCTAAATTTGCAAATTTATCATAATTTTTGAAATCAAAATGTACGACAAAGTTAGCTTAGAATTTGATATCGTAGCAACTATTTGACAATTTTGTCATGTCATTCGAAATTTGACATTTAGACATATTGAGGAATTTTGGAATAGTCCGTAAATGTTGCCATGACGACTTTTAGGGACTAGGCCTAAAAAGAAGCATTTTACGGAGTCAAATGAGTCCGTAAAATAGCTATTTTAGAGAGCGTATGACAAAAATATAATAGCAACACCATCCAGACTAACCCAAACCGTTGTTTGACTAATCAGTCAATCAACGCTCAAACTTAGGTTCCCATGCATTAGATAGGATTTTTGGTTTTTTTTCGAAATTCAAATTTTACAATGGTATTTCAATAACGTTTTGAAATTTGTTATCGAATAAACAATCAGAATTTGCCAAATAAAATAATGTTAGTAACCTCTAAGCGCATTGCAAAGTTGCAGTCTATAAAATAACGACAACGATTAAGACAACACCTTCCTTACTTCTTCGTCATTAACGGAAACCGTTATCGTTAATAAAATTAAGGTGATAACATTTTAGTACTGCGCATGCTCAAAATAACGATAACGAAAACGCCATGCAGAAACAAGGGGCTTAAAATCTCTCTAATATCGCCTCATCGATCGATCCACTAATATCTGAAATAATTTGGAACTTGATTAAACTTTTTCTTATAGTAGAAAAAAATCATGCCTTCTTCCTCCTGTTCCTCGTTTAACTTTTATGTTAAACTGGCCCAATTTTAAAATCCTGGTTTCCGCATTGATTTGAAGTTTTCTGAACTGCTTTATAACTAACTCCCTTGATTTGTCGTCCATTCCTTATATCTCTGACCTCTAACAAAGTATCTGGCTGATTTTCTTGGGTCTAGCGCGATATAATAAGATACCCTATCCTCGTTTCTTTGTTTTATCCTTTTCTTATTTAACGGAGATGCTGTTCCTCACAATAAGTATAATTGATACAGATGATACTCTCCGACCAATCAGAACATATTGTCCATACTTTTCTTGTGTCACTATTATTATCACTCTTGAATAAAGCTTGACAATTTTTAACTTTTCAACAACTGAATAATTCATTTTGTAAAATATTACCAAAAAATAAAGATGAGTCAGAATAGAAAAATAAACCATTATCCACAGGTAGCAGCAGGCATCTAAATAGGTAAGCAACTATGTCGAAAAAATTATGGTATTTCGAAGTTCTAATTTCGAAAACCGTTAAATTTCTTCTATATTATGCAAAGTAAAATTTAATGGGATGTTTCCATGTAAGAAAAAATGTTAATCCTCGGGCTAATCCAACCCATTTCTTGGAGAGACTGTTTATTTCATTGACTCACTTAAGTGAGTCATTTATGATTGAGTACGGAAAATATATTATAGTTAGCCTGCTGGTATACGACAGGACAACAACCCAACTAACACAAATTAACCCAAACTACCCAATTTATCCAATAATATTATGAATAACACTTTACCGAATGCTGTCTCAAAATTTGTATATTGCATTCAAAATATCTGAGATATTTTATGTATCTGATCATAAATTTCTACTGTAGATTTAGATTTAACGAAACTATGTTGATATATTGATATAATATGCAAAATTCTTGAATCAAGTTGGCCAAATTTGCTTTCTTCTCATGAGTTGGGAAGATAAAAAAAACGAAAACATAAGCGATGATATTATATTACCTGGATCAAAGGCCTTGCTCTATTTTAAGCTACTTATTGCTTCTATTATATCATCTCTGGATGGACTACTATTTGGGGTTTCTACACTATATTCATGATGTATCGTTAATGTAAGTTGAATACGGGAAGTTTGGATATTCGATGACCAAAAAAGGAAATTGAAGAAAACTTCAAAAAGAGATCATTAGTAAGTCAATGTAATGGCAGCCTATTATAAAAGTTTTAACGGTCAGAAAATGATAACATATTTGATTGTTAATTGAATCTAGATTTCCCATACCTTTCTGCTATTCGCATTTGAATTTACCATCTTGCAATTTAAATTTTTTTTGTCACCGATTAAAAATGGCGAATAAATTTGTTTTTATATTACTTAAATTTCCAAAGAAAGCTACACATACGAATAGTATCGTCATATGCATGATATATTAATACTTCTGCAACAAATTCCAGATAAGATCCAGCAATTAACATCTACATCTCGTTATAATGATCTGACAGTCTGTTTTAACAATAGCCTTTTTTTCTGCGTCCTTGGGAAAGTGTGCAAAGCGTCAAAATACGTTCGCCTCAACGAAATAGTTATTTGTGTATTTAGAGCGCAAAGTAACGGATTGCCGCTTGAGAAAGAATGTTACTGCGCGACGCGTAGCGGAGCGCAGTAATCTTTCGAAAACGGCAATCTTACTTTGCGCTCGAAAAACACACATAACTTTTTCTATCAGCCGCATTTTTTAAAATTAAATCCACATTTTTCTCTATACTTATTCTGAAATTTGCAAATGACTGTCAGTTTTGACATATTATATTCGGGCTTCGGGCATATTTAGAATAGGAGTGCCAGCAACAAACTATAACATACGCACGACTGTAATTTATTTATCTTCGGTTTCCATGACCATTCATAGCACACTCGACGGAAAAAGTGAGATTTTTCTTTTCCATGTTCGCGCTAGAGCGCAAAATATGGATCCACGGCATTCGTCGATTTTGCGATTTCATTTGAATTTAGCAATTAGTTATTTTGCGCGCGGCTGTAGAAAAAGTAAATATTTGGTGTTAGGTGTGTTTTAGGAGGGTGCACTCTAATTTTGCTCCGAAAATAGACTTGCTAATAATGTTAGCTTTGTTTGATTCTTTTATTTCAATAATCGTACGATTCTCTAATTTTATATAATGCATATATTTTATGGGTGAAGTTGATTATAATTCCAATGCATCTTATACCAATTCCCTAGGGTAACTTAATTCGCCAAATTCCTAAACGGTCTGTCCTTGTTTTCGTTAGTTTCTTGTGGCTTTTAGGGACTTTTTCATTATTTGGTGATGCAATCTTTTCTCTATTCTACTGGCTTCAGTTCTTCCGCTTTCCTAGGTTGATAAGAGCTTTTCTTCTTCATCATCTTCCTCTTATTTCATGCCTTAGGCTTGTAATTTCTAACTTAATTTTCTTGGGATATGGAAGCCCAGGGTCTTTCCATCTTTTGGTAGGTCTGCACAGTGGTCGGCGTGTCTATGGTAACCTGGTTATAGCAATTTTTGCTACCCTGTCCATATTCATTCTAATGACGTGGTCATTCCAGGCTATACAACGCTTCCGTTCCCATCTGACTATGTCCTCTATCTCGCACTCGTTTCTTATCACAATGTTCCTTTTCCTGTCGCTTAGGGTGTATCCTGCTATATTCCTTAGTATTTTAATTTCAGTTGTTCGCAGGATATTTTTGGGTCGGCTGGTGCCTGCTCAGGTTTCTGTAGTGTATGTCAGTACGGGTCGTACGCAAGTTTTATAGTTCTTAGTTTTAGCCTGTTTCCCCATGTGTTTGTCATTCCATACTGCATCTCGTAGAGTACCTGCTATCCTGCTAGCCTTGTTTGCTTCGGCCCTTACTTCATTGTCTCTGTTTTGACTGGAGGTTATTTGCACTCCTAGGTAGTTAAACTCCATTACTTGCTCCGCTAAATTATTATCGAGTGCGAGTTTACATCTGACGGACTCTTTAGCGATTACGAGTGTTTTTATTTTGGTAGTGGCTATTTGCATGTTGTAGGCCATAGCCTTGACATAGAATGCGTGCAGGAGTCTCTGAAGATCATCATCGCTTTCAGCTATGATCACCAGCGTCGTCGGCATAGCAGATGATTTTTATTTCGCCACTTATGAGTCTGTACCCTCTGCCTGAGTTCTTGACGTTACTAATTATCTCATTCATTATGATGTTAAATAGCTGAGGGCTTAGAGAATCTCCTTGTCTAATTCCCGATGGCATTGGAATTTCCTCTGTCAGTTTTTGGTTCATTAAGATGTGACTCGAAGTGTTGAGGTTTAACTGTTTGATAGTTCCTATAATAGCTTCAGGTATATGTTTCCTCCATTAAATCTTGATATCATCGATCAGTTTTACTCGATTGAAGGCTTTGGTGGGATCGATAAATCACATAAATGCGGGTTTTCCGTACTCAATTGCTTTTTCCACAATTTGCCTGGATATAAAAATTGCGTCCAGCGTCGATCTATTTTTTCTGAAACTTTGTTGTTCTTCTAACATAACTAAATGTTCGGTGATGATTGATTCCAAAATTTTTGCGAACAACTTCATAGTTGAGACTAGTAATGTTATGCCTCTGTAGTTTCAGGAGGTTTCTTATCACCTTTTTTGAATTTTGGAATCGTGATACTTTTCTTCCATTCGTTTGGGATTGTTCTGGGCTTTTAAAATTTTTTTGAACAGTTTTGTAAGTTCCGCCATTAGTGGTGGTCCGCCTTCTTTTAATAGTAGTAAGGTATGTCATCTAAGCCAGGCGCCTTTCTATTTTTAATCTTACTCGCAATTTTTGTCGTGACTTCTACTGATATTTCCACCGGTTCCAGAATTTCCGCGTTTTCTTCTTCGAGGCTTTCTTGTTCTTCGCTGGCATATAATCTTTTAAAGTAATCTTTCCACTTTGCTTCGTATATTTGTTGTTTTTGCGCGTATTCTGTAATGTCAAGTTTTCTTCTTCTTAACATTCCCCAGACTTTCTTTTGCGCGCCATATAAGTCGTGTTCCATTTCTGTGGTGAATTGCTCCCAGTAGTTTCATTTGATATTTCTTACTTACTGTGTTGACTCTGTTTCTTGTTTGAATGTAGTGATTGCGTACTTCAGGTGTTCTATTGCCTCTGAATGCAAAGTAGGCAATCCGTTTTTCTTTCGCTAGTGCTTTTACTTCTGTGGTATACCATTGTTTGTTTTGGAACGCTTTATGTGTAAAGACTTTTCTTTTGTCTATAGCCCGAGTGGCTGCATTTGTGATATTTGTCATTACTTTATTCCAACACTTTTCTACGTCATCTTGATCTGTGATGTGGTTAATTTAAATTTTTTGAGATAGGCGTGTTTTGTAGAGTTCTTTAGTGGTCGAGTCTCTGATAGATTCTATATTGAATTTTTCCTTGTCGATGTTTGGAGGAGTTCTTTTTCTTTGTATTCTTATTCGGAGCTTACACATGACTAAGAAATGGTCAGAGCCTATGTTGGCGGAAGTTAGACTTCTGATGTCTAATACTTGAGTTGGGTGTATGGCTCTATTTAATATGATATATATAGTCTATTGTGGAGCTCTGTCCTCGAGAATTTTGCCAGGTGATTTTGTGTTGCGGTTTATGTCTGAAGAAGCTGTTGTTTATTCTCATATTGTGGCGGGGCAGAAGTCTATTAATGCTTCACCATTTTCGTTAAAATGGTCTTCGTTAAATCGATGTTTTACTCCGGGTATTGTGTTGTTCCCAATTCTGGCGTTTAGATCGCTCATTATAAGGAGTTTCTCTGTTACTGGTATCTTCCTTACTTCTTCCTCTAGTGTTTCATAGAATAAGTCTTTTTCTTCTTTGCTTTTGTTAATATCTGGTGCATATACACTAATTATGTGGAGTTTTCCCTTTCCTGTTTCCAATGATGCTATCGGGATCCTGGATGGATTTTTCATATTTTTTCGGATATCAATATACCCACTCCCGCTACTGCTCTTTTGTGCTTAGTAACTCCGCTGTAGATTAGGATGTACTTTGGTAACTTAATGGTACCTTTACCTTTACGCTTTGTTTCTGATAGGGCACATATGTCTATTTTGTGGTTTAGTTGGTATTTCGTTGTCTTTCGTGCTCCAGGACATAAGGCATAATGCAGAATTTTGCAGAAAATCATTAAATATGTGGTATACTGTATTTAAAACATCAAAGCCTTGCTCTTTTGAAAGACCATCCATATAATAAATCAAGATCATGTGTAAAAGCAGATGAAATCAAACAACTTTTGTTCAGAATATTTTTTCTAATTTCAAAGTTAGTAGAAGTATTTCCATTTAAAGAGTTATCTATATGGATCAATCCGAACAAATCTTATAATGTTTCGTATATTTTAACGATTTATCTACTATAAGTGTTCTACGAGGTATTCTTCGTTTTCGCATGGTTATGTATGACTCCACTAAGATGCTCGACTAATAAAATTTAGATGTACCACGTGGTCGAATTATATAAATTGTAGCGTTTTAATTGCTACCAAACCCGGAAATATAATCTGTTCCCTTTCACTGGCAGATTTATGTGTTTGATATCCTCTTTATCTTGCATTAGAATCTATCCGAACCCAACCGGTATCGACGAATACAGCTTTGAAGTAGCCGTACCTCCTTTTCAAACGTTCTCTTGACGGATGTCTAATAGATGTTTTGGATTTGACGAGGTCTTTCCCTTTCGGGCAATAACCGCGTAAGGAGAGAAAAAAAACAACTTCTAAAGTAGGGATATTATTGTTGGAATATTTGACCATTTGGTCTGTCTTTCCCTGGCCTAGAGAGTTTCTCATGTTTCATTCCTGCTCGTTTGGGACTTTTTGACTGCAAGTCACACCATGACCGTATGGTCATGGTGTGCAGTTTTACAGGCAGCAGTAAAAAGCCTTATATTAACCGGTTGTTAAGCAATTAACTCATCGTCTTACAAAATTTATGAATTTGTAAGCTGCATTGATCAACACATTAAGTTGAAAATGTACCATTCTGGCAATAGGTTATAATATAAAAGTTTACATTATCTATATGGTATCAAATTCCGACATGAGATATGAGTATCTCAGCACTTAATACAGTCACTTTCCATTTTCTATTCATAAATTACTAACTAAGCTTTGAATATCTACTTAATTACTATCCTATTTTCGAAAGCAGTTTTGGTAAGGTTCATGCTCTTGAAATAATATTGTAAAAATTACTAGATCATATATGCGCTTTTCACGGGATTCGTGGATATTTCTTGGGTGTTTTAAAACCTGGAGGCATTATATTCATGATCAATTATTAAAAGGTTCAAGACTGATTTACGTAAAAGCACAATAGATAAGTAATCTCTAGTACAGGATGAATATTTTGTTGTAAACTCAAAAACATATTATTATTATAGACACATAACACATGGCCGTGTTATTATTAGAAACACATAAACTATGAACATAAATTCAGAATTCGTTATAGGTAGTACAAACGAGCTCATGTTTGACTCAATACTTAGATTCTATTTTTAAGATATCTGTCTTTATTCTGGGATAGAGACACTCTCTTTAATACTTAAACAAGCTTTCGATTTTTTATTTTTATTCTCAAGGCAGCCGCTTTGAGTTGTATAGACTGCATAAATTAAACAACAAGTTTGTAGCTTAATGAACAATAATTATTGTTTAATTATAGCATTTTGAATTTCTTTAGGGAAACCCACTACATGGCCGATTTCTTATTAACCTACACGAGGTCATATTTCAAGTAAACTGGAATTTTATCAATTGGGTTAGCTTATGAGCTGTCCGTTGCATATTTATGACAAGAACGAATTCTACATGACAAGGTTTTTCAGTTTGATTAGTTCGGAAGGATATTCAAAGCCTTAGCAGGTAGTTCTATTTACACTGGATATTTTAGATTTTTAAATAATATGTAAGTTCAGGCAAGTGCTTTAACAAAACTACACGAAAATACAAAGAAGTTTCTCCACATAAGCGCAAACTGAACAATTATTTTTAAAGCACTAACTGCTGTGTGCAATAACTACCCACCCGAAAACAACTAATTACTCAAAATATTTTCTCCATCATTATCAATGCACAATTTACATCTTTTCCAGATAGACAACACTGCAGCTTCCACTTTCGCCATTCCTGAAACTATTTTATAAATGCCGTAATTGCAGCCAGACTCTATTCTTTAAGATATTCCGAAAGACGCGCATATGAGGGAAGAGCTTTTAAACGATTAGCACTGGACTATTAATCGTCCTTTATATCAAAAACAAAGAACAATTGGTACAGAAGGGTATACCGTAATATAATCTTGCCTACCTTAGTTTAATCCCCACCGTAGAATAAGAACTATTGCAACGAATTTAGGCATAGCCCATGGCACAGTATAGTATATTAAGATACTAGTTTTAAAAGATCATATTTTATCGCACGAGCACGAAATTAGGAAACGACCCGCTTGTGGGGAGTTTCCTCACGTGCGAGTGTGCTAAATGTCTTTTAAAACGTGTATTTTATACTATTTTTTCTATTTTGCACGTTTTTTAATTAAAAACATTAATTTATTCAAGTCGCTATCAAAAGTTCGACGTCCAACTTGTCACTTTTGACGCCTGTAGCACGGCACATATAACAACCAGCAATATTACTCGACCTGTCAGGTGAAAAATTAAATTTGACCTTGCTAATGTCAGTTCGGTAGGAAAAGTCAGAGCTGGTTTTGAAATATGTACAAGTATGATTTTCCTTTAACAGAGCCGTAATATAAATTTTCAAATATCAATGGGTTATGAAATATATGTATACCTTGTTGTATGAGCAGGAAATCTAAAAAAATTCTTGGAAGAATATCTCTGGTTTGTACAAGTTCTTATTGCTTAAACACCATGGCTTTTTGTATTACACAATGTCATAAACAACGTTCGTCTCTCACCATGTCAATTATTTGACAAATACACGCCTATGGTTTCGATTTAACTCCAATAGCAATAAAATAAACCAGTCGTAAAAATACGACGCCGCTGGCGGCAGTTTGACGGATTTCCTACCAAGGAATATCTTGCGCGCGGACTTGCGCAGATGCGAAAAAAGAAGATGTGATATGGCTGGTTGTTATATGTGCCGTGCCTGTAGTATTAGGAATCCCATTCAAAACGGTGTCGACATTTTTGCTAGTAATCAGTCAACAAAAGTAGTGTCGAAAAGAGCCTCTTTTCGACACTACTTTGCGTATCGAAAAGACTTCGGTATGATGCCAAAATAGAAAAAAAAACATATTGGAAGGAAGTAGGAAGCGTCTTATTTATTTTTTCTACGACTGCCCTGAAAATAGACAAAAACGCACTAACAACTGCTCTTGAAAACTGGACATTTCAAACATCGTGTGAAAAGTATGCTTTGCACACGGCGTGTGCAAAGTATACTTTTCACACGCTTATTCGGGTATTTAGATTAAAGGGCTTCGTCTCCGTTTTAGAGCTTCGCCCTCAAAGGTCCCATTACCAGATCTCTAAAAAAGGGGGCCCAATTATAGGGCTTCACCCCCCGGGAGCCCCCTTTTGAAAAACTGTAGAAAATGAAACTCTTATACCAGGGGCCCCCTTTTAAGACTTGGGGCCCCATTTTAGGGCTGCGCCCCCGGGGCTCCATTGCTAAATCTGTAAAAAATGGGACTCCCGTACCATAGGCCCCATTCTAGGGTTTCGCCCCCCCTGGGGCCCCATTTTAGGGCTTCGCCTTCGGAGCCTCTTTTACAAAATATTTGGAAAATAGGGACCCCACTCCGTTGGCCCCATTTTAAGACTGTGCCCCTAGTTATAGTTTAGTGAGAATCTCTTACTCATGTAGCTTCTTTCATTAGGAATAAAATTTTCTGATAAATCAATAATAAAAATGTTTCCCATATAACATGTAATTTTCTACCACACTCCTAGTGGGGCACCCTGCATGTAGGAGTCGTAGAATAAGTATAGTATGCTACACGTGCTGAAAAGACTTTTCACACTCATGAGACTTTATGACACTCGCTTACGGCTCGTGTCACCAAACTGTCTCATTCGTGTGAAAAGTCTTATTTTCAGCACTTGTTGCACAATATACTACTAATTTTTTTCTTGGAATTAGTGAGGTAAAGAACTGTAGCATATAAAATATTTCATTGAGAATCATTACATTATTGATTTCCTCACAAAAAAAGGAGTTAGGAAAGTCACGTGATTGAGCAACGGCAGAAATAAATAATAAGCATAATATTTATAGAACCACTTATATGCATGTATCCATTCATACTTGGAAAATAAGTACATTTCCATTTTCAGATTTTATTACACCAAGCCCTATCGCCAGATGATTATGACAGAAGGCTAAATTTCTACCAGTGGCTTACGAATATGCTAAGTGAAAATTCCCATTTGTTATCGAAAATCTTTTGGACCGATGAGGCTATGTTTGCAGCGATGATGGAGGTGTAGATTTATATGATCTCATCAAAATCCCCACTGGATGCAGAAAATCCAGCAGCAAGGGCGTTGAAGTGTAAAATAATGGTGTGGCATAATAGGCAATAACATAATCGGACTAGTTGTTTTTGATTAATCTCTCAATTTAAGGTTGCATGTGAGCTTTTACAAATTGAACTACTACTCCTGCCAAGCTGACATCAGCTTGGAAATCATTCAAATTTATCTAGCGTTCTTTTTAATTCCAGCGATAATTTAATAAAATTAAGACGCATCTTGATAACCAGAGGAAATATGCATGCTCTATTATAAAATGCATATCATATATTAATCCAAAAGAAGTGCCGACGACCTGAAAAATATATACCCTCGGAGACGCCATATATCACAATTGGCACACTCAGCTCGCATATCCAAACTTTATACGATATCGTTCCAGGCATATCCTCATTTGTAACGATAATTTATCAAAGAAAACTCCCTTTCGGTTAGTGCTGATCGAATCTTGCTGACGAGCGAATGATATTCTCGATATTCTGTTGAGAAAATATACAAAGCTATCTAAAGGAAATCATTTTGTTTGATAAAAAGTAAATAATTTTATATATTTTAATCGGCTGTAACAATTAATGCAGAATAATTTATATCGGCAATTTTGAATTAATACAGACAATCTGATTAGGAAAAGCATGAAGAAGATGAGTGCTAAATATAATGCCGGAAATGGTATCTTCAGTTGATGTTTTCCTGAATAGAAGGCAATCCAAAGAAAACGACACTGTAGACATTGACTGATTCTTCAAAAATACATGGAAGCTATTGATATATTCTTGGGACTAGACCAAAAATACCTCAGTCAAGAAAAATCTTATTTAACGTAGAATTTTATTCTAAACTGATTTCGGATTCTAATACACCTAAAGTTTAAAAGAGATATCGATGCGTGCATTTTTTTCGGAGACCTGTTAATGATAATAGTAAAATAAGATATAAAATATCTGGGTCTCCGTGAACTGAGTCGCATTTATTCGAATAGAAATATATATGCATTCTAGTTATAATATTGTGATCGAATACACAGCGATATTTTAATAATGTAATTCAAAAATTTAGTACTTGATCTTATATATTGAAAATGAGTTTCTGAGAAAGTATGTATAGTAAAACATCTAAAGCTTTCTTTACGAAAAATGGCTCTGGCTCAATGCAAAGACAATAATAATATTCTTTGCTCAATGGCTGCATTAAAGCAAGCTGAATCGATCCTATTCTGTATGTCTTGACATTAAACAAGCAAAACATAAAGGTGCAGTAAAGTGTGGGAGTTGAGATATGTATGTACTTAATACAGGTATGAGGATCTAAGGAAAACAAATAAAGATATTTCTATGATATAGTTAATGTGTTCATTGTGTTTCGTTGTCGCTATCCGCATTTAAATTAATAATAATAGGTTTAAAGTCATATAGAATTTTTACAGTCCACGGATCCAGTTTCTAAAATTTCACTTTTCCAATGTTAAAAGTTTGTCCTTTGAACCACCCAATAATTTCTTAACGTTAAACTGAGTTTAGTATACAAATTTTAAACCTGCATTCTATAGAACTTCTGGAGTCCCTGTTCATTTCATATTGGCAATATATGTTTTATTAGTTAATGCTTTTTTACTTTTTTCCTATTTATAATTTCTTCGTGTTTTGCGGTGTTAAAAATATCTAGCACAGAGGCATTATTTCCTTTCGTTCTTGCGCTTTTTTTCGTCTAAGTCCCGGACTAATACTTAAAAAACCACCCCTTCTTTTAAATGTTGAAGAAAAAAATAGTTTATTGTGGTACACGCCAAATGCTAGCAGGAAAATAAAGTAATTTTTTACCCTAAAATTCTGTTCTATAAAAGATCTATGACCTGTTAACCTCGTATGTCAACTCCAATTGTTTAAATAATCAAAGCGAATAAAGCTATGAGTATCTATTGATAAGGACATTAGCAAATGGCGAAGAGGACTCCAAGCTGTTTCACAAATAATATTTATTGTCAATAATATTAATAATAATCCCAATTCTAATATTAAAATTAAGTTTCCTTCTTTTTTATGTGTAAACACCTTACGAGGCACTGTGAGGGCAAATCTCGGCAAATGGGACGGAAATGTGCATGCAGATGGGAACGGAAATATGCAAACGGCTGTGACATCATAACCATGCGCGGTGATTTTATGAGGGCTGCTCAAATATTTGCGCATATCGATATAGGATATGTTTACACATCAGTGTCTCGCTCGAGTACTAGCAGACTCGCTGGTATTGAAGGACATCTCTCGGAGGAATTTAAAATCAATGCCGGAGTTCCTCAAGTGTGTATATTATCTCCCACACTGTTCCTGCTCTATATTAACGATCTCTTAGATAAGATAAACAATTTTTTCTTCTAGCGTCAGTAAATCCGTCATTACTCGACTGTATAGGCGGCCGTGAAGTTTCGTTTTTCCTCCGCCGGAGCTTTACTTTTCACTTTTCCGCCGGCGGAGGTAAAAGTGTTGTCATAGCAACATAGATACAATACAAACAAACAACAAAATAAGCGTCAACAACTCAAGAGTTATTAAACTAAAATTTCTATTTATCACTCAATTTGTGACTGCATTTCTAAAAATCACTAACTTAGAAACAAATTGGTTATTATTTAATCGAACTTACTCAATAACTGCTTATCAATACGGAATTAAAATGCAATCGAAGATGCAATTTTAAAAATATAATTATTGTTGACAATGTCCACTGACAGCTTTATGTTTCATAACTATAGCAACAACCTGTGCCTATTCACCGACACCGCACCGGTCTAAGCCGCGTTGCGAACCCACTTATCTTTAATAATAACTATTATTACTATTAAAAAAGAGACGTTTTGCATTAATTTGTCGACATTTGAAGAAAAAACATCATATTTTATTTGGAGGAAAAGTTACTTTTCATGGCTTGCTCTCTATTACCAGCCTCACTCCGTTCGGCTGTTAAACACGAGCGCGCCATGAAAAGTATTACTTTTCCTCCATATAAAATAATATACTATTATTTACAGCTTTGCAGACAACAGCAGTCTCATATCCTCATTTATGTCGTGGATTCCAATGACCGCTGCTCATTCCCAACGCGAGCGAGAAGATTGCTGCCATCAATGAAGATATGGACGCAATCGTGAAATGGGGTGAGGAAAACAATGTCCAGTTTAACACAGAAAAAAACTCAAGCAGTCTTCTCAAAAAAAGCAAACACCGGATGACCTGATTTATCTATGATAGGACAAACACTAATTTTGGCCTCATCCACAAGCTTACTGGGTATCAACTTAGAAAATAACATGTCTTGGCGTAACCTCCGTGGCCAAAACCACCAAGGCAGCAGCACCAATGCCAGGAGCACTCTATAGAACAAAAAAGTTGTATACACCACATCAGCTCTTATTGCTTTATAAGGTCCAGGTAAAACCATCACTGGAATACTGTTCCCATGTGTGGTGCTCGGCATCCAAACACTTGCTCAAGATACTGGACTGCATACAAAGAAAAGCTGTCCGTCTTGTGGATGACCCAGAGTTGACTAAAGACCTTTATAGCCTTGAAAATCGAAGAAAAGTGGCAGTTCTGTCTCTTTACTCTCGATACTACCACTGATTGTGTTCGAATGAGCTGGCACTTATGATTCCTGCCAGAATTGTGCCAAACAGAAACACCCTTCAGACAGAAGCTCATGGCATCAACACATGATTCAGGTGCGAACAACTAGGACGTCAATGTTTCGGGACTTCTTTTTATGAAGGATTGCATCCTTCTGGAATGGACTTCCGAGTAACATCTTTTTCCCGAAAATTACAGTCTAGAGTGCTTCAAGTCCAAGGCCCACCGCATAGAGACCACTCGTTGAGTGGTTTAGGATTATCAATTTGGTGTGCACCGACAATAAAAAAAATTATGTCCATGAAAGGATAAAGCTAAAATATTTTTGTGGAAATGTTGCTTTGAGACAAGAAAACTGCCGAAAAAGTTAATTAACTTTAATGAAATTTTCTGTGTATGTTGTTTTTGACGGTTTTCCGTACTATCCTGAAATTGGGAGAATCGGAAAATGACCACAATTTTTTTTCATCTTGTATATATGCGAAAAATTATCACTTTGGGTCATTCTGATGCCGAAAAAATTACGAGAGTCGAAAAGACAGAGAGGCAGTTCGCTTAGAGGAAAAAGTCTCTAAAATCGTCTTTGCTTCGAAAATGTCGGTGATATGGACTTTTGAGGGGAAATGTAGAAACATCGATTTGTAGGTCAAAGAAAGGAAGGTATGTATTATTTTCTTGAAAAATAATTTTTTGTCGAAAAATCTTGATCAGAATTTACGTAAAAAGTCGTACAATAAGATACTTTAAAAATAATCAGAAGCAATTTCTCGCCTTTTAAGCTTATCACTTCTATAGTGCGGTCATAAGTACGTACCGAGGTACGTACCATTTTTTTTTAGTCAGAGTCATCAATTTGTCAGGGAAGGAATAAGCTAGCCTGAAGGTTTACGCCATTGTTATATTGATGGCAATCATGTGACAAAAAATACCAGCAAAGCATTAGTACGACTTTGGTACTCTATAAAATTCTGACTCGCTACCATTTAAATCAGTTGTCAGTCGATTATGCAATAGTTAACTTGCTTTTACAGATTAACGATTACTGTGAGGGAGAGGAGACGTTGCAAAATTGCCATAAAATAATATATTGTTGTTAACTATTAAAATATAATGTTGAGTTTAAAACCAGTTACTAGAATTAAAAACTTAGTACTCTTACTCATCCCTTTATTTCTAATGCAGTTACAGTAGTATTTTCTGCAAACAGATTGATATTCCTTTATTTTCTTTATAATTTACTTTTAATGCAACTACAACGGCTTTATTGTTGCTCGCCTTTTCATTTTGGGATCACTGTACTTTATAATTAATTATTGGATCTAAAGGGGGCAGGGAAATAGTAGGTGTTTCTACGGCAAAGGGAAATGAAATAAATCACTTTTGCTTTGTTTCTGTTTACAATAAAACAAAGACTATTGCTGCTGCTTTTAAAGTAAAGCATGGCGTTTTTGAGATGCAAAATGTAGATTTCGGAGAATAAGGAATCGATATTATATTATGCTATAAAAGGTATGCCTCAAAAGTTTTGGCACAACATTCTGCTTCGATGGCCGAATGTTTTTGCGTATGCAGCTAGTAATTGGTAGATAATGTATCAGCTAGATTTGTTAATATATTGTAATCTATATAACTCAGCTTCATAGGGTCATGATTACGTCAAAATGATTGGATGTTTCGTCTCTATCCTGTCAACACGCCAATTTTCGCACAAACTTTGCTCTCCAATTGTGCATTGTGTAATTGAGGCTTATTTTTTACTTTTTATGCCAGTATTGTTTTCGAGTATGGGTTTCATTTTCGGTCTCGTAACATTTTAAATGTGGCTGCGGTTCTATGGTATGTAAATGCATTTGGTTTAGATTATTGAGTATATTTAGTTGAAGGTAGTATGTCGGTATTTACGATCTGAAATTTATTATTCAAGGAAGATTTAGTAAGAATGTTTATAGAATTATATGTATGTTTATATGCATGTATTAGCGGTTAGTTCTAAATGAGTGTTCTTTTCTTCCGGCGTTTCTTATCCTAGTTTATCATTGATATTGCTTTTATCAACTGATTGTTCACTTCTCAGTTCTGTGGTTATTTGCCGCTTAGTTTCTTCTGTTCTGTAAAGATTGATGCAGGCTCTTTATCTTATGCCAGCGATTCCCAAAGTGTGGGCCGCGAACGCCGGAAGGCCACGGCCTCTTCACAGTATCGTCGCGAAATATTTTAAAAGCTTCTCAATTAATTGATCCAAGATAATTACATTTGGATCGACTAAACAAAAAAACAAAGTGAGAAGCTGAAAATATCTGGATTTGTTTGTGTCGTTTGGTTTATACTTGACGTCGAATTGCGTAGGTAGGCACTTCGCGACAGGTTCGGACTTGTGAAAAGCTTATTAGGATGTCAGTTGGTTTATAATCTAAGTCTAGTGAAATTTAACTCGACACTTTATATAAATAAACGGCGATATAAATTAGTTCATGTAGTATAGTTAGTGTTATTATTACTTCTGGTATGTTTTATAATTTTTTGCTCGTGTATCATTAATGATGGACCTATTTTTAAACAGTAATTTACGTAATAGTGCAGAAAACAAAGTATGTGTTCACCCAGACCTGAAAAAACGAAAATATGATCAAAATGATGACGATTATTTAGACTTTGGTTTAGCGTCAACAGAAATTAATGGTGAAGAGAGACCACAATGTGTATTGTGTATGAAACTTAGTAGCGAAATATATGTTTTCTAGTAAATTGAAGTGCTATTTAGAAGCTAATCACCACATCATAATTGGTAAGCTTCTTGATCTTTTGCCAAGACAGCTGAAACCGCAAAGAAATATATTTTTTAAGATTGCATCAATATCAAACAACGTTTTGTTGTTAGCATCTTACAATGTGCCTTACAGAAATGTAAGAAGCCTCATATTACCGCCGAAGAACTTATTCCACCAGTTTCTGTATGTTGAACATCATGTTTATTGAGTCCGCTAAAAACCGGCTTTTATTGTCGAATAACACAGTTAGTGGGATAATGGGGTAGCGGGGTATATCAACCATCAACTAATTAAAAAAATGGAAGGAGCGGAATTTGAATTACATCTTGCATCTAGACGAGGCTACAGATAATATTAAGGACGCTCATTTGATATGCTAGGTACAGTTTATAGATGGTAACAATATTGAAATACATTCTGTTATGTAAAAATACCACTGTAGGAACGAAGGCTCAGGACTGAGATTCTTAATAAGTTCATATTTGAAATTAATTGAAATTGGCTTAAGTGCATTGGTGTTTGATCTGGTGGAGCTCGCAATTCGCCAAATGCACTGCCGATTCACTGCATTAGGTAATCATAGTGAACCGCTTGCGTCAAAGCATATGAATTCCGCATTGAATCAGGTAAATTAGAATATGTGATGAATTAGGGCACATTTTGTAAAATGTCTGCCTTTGAAAAAGGTTTTTTGAAAAACTATGTGAGGATATGGGAGTTGAACACTCGCATTTTTTGTAATATAGCAGTGCATGATGGCTCCCTCGTGGTATGTTTTATCATGCACCTTCGATTTGCGACAAGAAATATTTATTTTCTTTAAAGAGGAATGATACAAAGATCTGTGACAAAGATGCAGAAAATTTTGTTGATGCGGATTTTTTTTAAAGTGACATATTTTTGCCATATTTTTTAAATGCTGAATTCCCTTAATCTCTTCCTGCAAGAAAACACGTGCATCTTTTGAAGGAAACGACCAAAATATCATCCTTAATAGAAAAGCTCAAACTATGGAGACGTTAAATGAACTTGATCTTTCTCAATATATACAAACTATGTTTAAAGGACACTTATCGCAGCTAATTATTTGCCTAAATAAATACTCCCAAAATGAAAATTTCGATAGAATTGCATAGATTCAAGATCCATTTAATACTAGCGCTCCACCTAAATTTGCTTCTGCGGAAGTAGATAATCTTATCGAGTTATCTTGCAACAAGAGTTTGAAAGCAGAATTTGCCAACATGAAATTGAGAGATTGTGGATTTCAATTAAAAAAAAATATCCTATTTTAAGCAATGATACTAAACGGATTTTACTCCCATTTTTGACGTCGTTTTTGTGCGAAGCTGGGTTTTCTAGGATCGCAGTAATAAAAGCCAAGCATAGAGAGCCGTGTCCAGTTTGCAGGCTCATCCATCACATTAATCATTAATTTCATTATGAGTTTTCTTTGGAAGTATATTATTATTTTTATTTATTTATTCTCAGGTTTGGAAGAATCGGGAGGGACATAATGAGAGCTAGGAAGCTACGTCTTTAAGAGCGATCGCAGAATGTTTGTAGCGTCAAGGATTGCGGATTATTGCATGACCTGCTAAGGAGGCCACCACGTATTATTCTTATATAAGGCTCGCTTAGAATCAACAGGACAATTAGCAACAATAATTAATCAGTTTACCACATATTATTTGTTAAAACTCATTGTCAAATTTGACTTATTGTAGACTTTAACCGAATTTATTAAGGGGCCGCCCTGATTGAAGTTTCACTGCCAGAAAATTTTACGTCTTGTCTACTGTTAGGTCCTGTAATGTTAACAACAGGAGGTAGAAAGCTTGTTTAGATGCTTGCGGTTGCATCCACATAATATTCAGCAATTATACTTGATCTCCATTCCTCTAAGCACCTCAGCTGTAAAATATTTGCTCCACTATTAACCAGCAACGCAGCTGCCTTCTTCTAAAAGCATGACTGTGTACGTTTCCACCTTAGGAAGTTTTAAAAAGCAAGATATTTTGTAAGAAAATTTAGATATAATATTGTAATCAGAAGATTAATTTCGAGCTTTACCCGAAGAACATAGAACAAACAGTCTCATTAGAAATATCTTTTCGTACCTGGATATATTCTTTTACAATTTTTTTCCCATTTATGTCAGTTATCATGAATGATCTTGTTTTATAAGTTTGTGTATATAGGATTTCAATGGATTTTTTTCGCTAAAATATCGATGTGCGTAGTTGTCATTTATAATAATTCGTCAGTACGACATGCTCGAGATAGACCTATTATAAGCGCAACCTTGATAGAAAGGACATCTTGGGGTGCTTCTCTATATTTTGGCTGGTAAATATATCAGATTTCTTCTGCCTAAAGTCTATATACAGGCGTTTCAAAAATGCAAGGAGCTTGTTGTTATATTTTGGTATATCAGGCCCATCTTATACCTATCATGGCCCATATCTGTGCATGGCGTAGAGAGCAGAGGTCTATTTTGCTTTGGAATCCTACCAAAATATGATATCAAGACAGACTCCAACGCGATATTCCTAACATTTTCTAAACACCAATATTGATATACCTTGAATACTTTTTTATATCGCTGCCTACTTTTCTCCAGAAGTAAACTTGCTTCTGGTCTTTCTGCAGCTTCTTTGAGGTCTAATGGGATTCATCTCCATTTTCACTATCCGCCCGGCTTTTGTCTTAACACAAATTTGTAAGATCGAACGTTGTTTAAAGGTTGTGCATTTTTGTATGATGTCAAAAAAAAAATACATATTTTGATATTATTGCTATCTTTGAAAAAATTAAATATTTAATTTTTAGTAAACGGTGTGGTTGGTAATAGAATAGTATACAAACCTCATTACATTACTGTCTCGCGATTACGGTTGAACTCGACGTTCCGCTTCTCGGTTAACTAACTATTCCTTCGACAATAATGAAAGGCT
This sequence comes from Pissodes strobi, assembly GCA_016904865.1. Classification (NCBI taxonomy): domain Eukaryota; kingdom Metazoa; phylum Arthropoda; class Insecta; order Coleoptera; family Curculionidae; genus Pissodes; species Pissodes strobi. The sequence continues at coordinate 293,956 of MU181921.1, read as the reverse complement.
TTCTTCCTCGGTCTGTAATATAATATTTCATCAATTTAATATCTCTATTATTGTTGTTGGACATTGAGGTCAATATGGCTGTACTTTATAGATTATCGTAATGTGCCGGCTTATCATATATGATCATTACGCCTATGATGTTGTTTTCTTCCCAGTAAAATTACAGTAGTTTGATCAATTTCTATGACTGAGGTAGTTTGTATTGGTAGTATGGCTTGTTCACAACTGATGTCATATAAATGGATGCTATTAGAACATCGTGGTTGCAGAGCAATATGTATTTCGTTTCAGGGAACAGAACACTTCTCTTCAACTTTTCAGTCGATGCTCTTCTTTCGACTTCTCTATGAATGCAGTTCCTTATTACTTTGTATTAATATTATCATCATTGTTGTGATTATCAATATTATTATGATTTTAACGATCGTCAAGCTTTGTATTAATAATTCGATCGGTTTCTATTTTAGTTTATTTCAGACTTATGCAAAACTGAAAAAAAAGTGTTAAGCGATTAGGGAGTTACAAATCATAAACAGACTAAGGGGAATAAAAATTTTAACCACTAGCAAAGTTAGTTGTGCAAGCCATCTTACAGCGTATGCAATATAAGAATAAAGACGTTTAGACTAAATAAAATTTAAAAAGCCGGATATATGCCAAGATCCTCCTAAGATTACAGAAATGACTATTTTGTAATTTTACTTAGTAGAACCTCTATAGAGGCGATTTCCAAGACATTCTAAAAGATAATGTGAAGCCTTCTAAAACTGCAGTGTTTGTTATTATTATTATTATAGGCAGGATTATTTCAAATGTAAAACGTATTTATTCCTAAAGCCTTTTTCATGTACGAGGAACGCCCATAAGAAAGGTCTACTAAAATAATAGATCCTAAAAGTCAAATTAATCCAGGCAAATGAACGAACTATATAAACTTCAAAAGAGGAGACTAAAAGTCCTCGTACTGCGATTATTAATTGTCTATGTTCTTTTAAGGGTGTGATGACCAATTTATCGGCTTTTTAAGCTATCAAACAAAATGTCACTGGCGCATGGTTTTGAGGATGTTTTGGTAAATTTTTCAGTGCCAAAAGTTTTTGTGAATAATTTTTAGGGTGCTTTAAAATTGAAAACTTGTAGTTTGAGCGACAAGTCCTAAAAACATGAGAATATGGGATAAAAACCGAGTAGGGGCATTGCATCACCATACAAGGTGAAAGAAAGCTGGATTAGAGAGACTTGTAAATGGTCCAATGGGAGTCAGAACGTAACAAGACTACTAATGTTAAATATATTGTAATATGTCTTAAGCTTTGTAAAACGCGATGTCTCGAACAGGTTTTTGCCTCTTATGTATTCCGCTCTAATTATGGCTCGCAGTTCACAGGAACATGGCTCTAATTTGTCCTTCGATATCCTAGTTCTCAAACCCAACTCAAGAGGTACAGCTCATAGGAGAGTTTCTTGAGGGACACCGGTCTAAAGTACTCAAGTCGAAGCTACGACAGATCTGTCAAAATTCTAAGTCAAGTAATTTTTAAAGTTAAATAGTTACAGTGCTTTAAAGTGCTGAGTCAAATTAAAATAAACTTAAAGCACTCCTCAATCTCAGCCAAAAGGCATGCTCTTTGTCCAATAAGTAGACATTGTTATTGTTTTAACGAAGTGCTTCCTCTATTAACTCTTCTCGCCTGATCTAGATCGATCCCTAAATCTGAGTTACATAAACGGCATGCCAACCGGATTATTGGTCGTGACAATATGAGAAAATGTTGCCTTCTCCACTAACACCCGTGCCAATATCATTGTGCCATTTCCACAGTATAATATGCAGAACAGACAAATCCACTCTATTCAGATGTTAAGAACGCTAATCACTAAATGTTGCCTCTTGTTTTATGCACAGATTCTCACTCTGTAAGAACACCCGATACGAAGAAAAAATCAGAATGAAATTGACGGAACATTCCACGATTCGGATGATTGTTGTAAAAAAAATAACGAAGTTACTACTGATTTTAAATAATGAATGGCTTTTTAAGCATCATTTATTTCAACACAATTCTTTTTGAACATATTTTGATGTATTTATTTTTAGTATTGAAAATACTTCTGGGTGCATGTATATGGGGCCCGTCTTTGGAAAATCGACAGATGACATGCTACTATGTCGCACCGGGTTCAGTAACTTGCCTCGTCAACATTGTAACTCGATAGTTTAGCGGCGGCGCGTCGGTATAAACTCATCAGCGAATATAGCAAGGACGTTCGATGGCCGAAATGATCAGTGGCTCTGAAACAATAAGTATAAAGCATGATACTATTAGTTTCATGAGTATAAAGTACGTTTAAATAAATCTTAGAAAAGCAGTACGGATGGGAATAAATAAATAAAATAGTATATTATTTTATATGGAGGAAAAGTAACTTCGTATTACAAAGAAAGTGGGGGTGAATATTGCAAAAATGCAGAACAAACTGAAAAGTGAATATCTCTGGAACTTAGAACAAAAGCGCGGCGGTCTTGACGTATTACAAAGAAGGTCGGGGGTGAAGATTACGAAAATGCAAAAAAACTGAAAAGTTAATATCTCTGGAACTAAGAACAATAGCGCGGCGGTCTTGACGTATTA
>MU181921.1:268997-291313 GCA_016904865.1 Pissodes strobi | reverse complement strand
GTCGGTAATTTTTATTTTTAATAGAAGACACCATATATTATTGCATATTTGGATTTTACATAAAATTGTACACATTTTTATGCAGCACAACCTATATCTAAACCCAACCTCTCAATAGATATTGACAGTTTTGACAAGCTATTGCGCCAGAACAATGCAAGTTAGAAAAAAATCGGTTTGTAGATTCCTATCCCCGTTTTTCATAAGCTATCGATTGGCATCAACTTTGGATTTAATCCGAGATTAAAAGATCTGGATTAAATTTAATCTCGGATTAAATTCAAAGTGGATGCTAATCGATAGCTCATGAAAAACTAGGATAGTAACGTGCACACAAATTTTTCCTAACTTGCATTGGCGCAATGGCCTGTCAAACTTGAAAAATGTAAAATTTCAACTGTCAATATCTTTTGACAGGTTGGATTTAGGTATAGGATGTGCTTCATAAAAAATGTGTAGCTTTTTTCGTCTAATCTAAATATGCAATAATATAGGGTGTTCTGTTTAAAGACAAATGAAATTACCGACACTTTTTTATGAAGCACCCTGTATAACCTAAGATATTTTTTTAAATATGCACCATCATATATCTTTCAACTATCGAGTTTAATTGTTTATGTATCACTCTGTACAGGGTGAAAAGTGAACTACAAAAGGACGGGAGCTGAGCTGCAGGACCTTGTATAAGTTGTTGTTATAGCAGTATCCGCCTATTTTATAAACATACTTACTTTAAAAACGATACTTATTTGGCTCATTTAGGTGTATTCAAATATTCACTTGCACTTCGAAGTAAAATTGACAAATTTAAACTTGAAACTTGACAAAGGAGAAACTGTGTAACCACTTACATTAAAATTCACCCAATTAATTGAAAATTTATCACTTCTTATGAGTGGTTGTAGAATTTCTCAAACGCTCAGCTGAAATTTGTAAATTTTATTTTTATTTCTAATATAAGTATGTAAATTGGCACCAGTTATACTCTTCATTGCCAAAAATAAATACATCACAAAGGCTAAAATTTCTGGTATACTACTAAGTAAAGTCCGTATTGCTTCATTAAGGTTAACTGTGTCTAGGGGAGGTAGTTTATTATCGGCATCATTAATTTAGGAAATTACATGTTTTCTTAAACTATAATATTCTCTTTTCTTAACGTTTATGCTTTTTTACTTTTAAATATATTCATTTTAGTTTACTCGTTATTGTTATAAGTTAAACATACGCACTATCTAACAAATTTGTGTATTTTTTTTAGAAAATGTAAACACTGTGGATCAAATTAAAGTATTCCATTATATATTGCATTTTTTATTTGCTTGGCGATTTTATTGATTTTATCCATAGTGTGCAGTATCAAAGTAGTATGAGCCACCAATGCTACCATATTTTCCACTTACCTTATACTTGTTAATTTTTTATTGCGAATGAATAAATTTGAATCTTGGAGAAAAGTGGTTTGTTTTATGCCGCCGGCCGCGGTCGCCGAAAAAGTAACTTGGTTTTTCTTCTAGCAACAAAAATGACACTTTTATATTGTAAAAAAATATATTTGTCTCATTTTTATAGGAAGGCTGCTTTTGTTTATTTACTGCTTTAGCGGGAATTTTACATCTAAATATCCTGATTTTTAATGGAGCTCGACAAAAGACGCGGGTCGACAAAGGGATTATATCAATACAATTTATACTGGACGCGCCGAACAGATTCATCAATCGCGGAAACAATTCGTCTTATTTTATGATTTAATCGACCCAATGTTTTGTTTTTCATTTTGATTTTTCGTATCCATAATACAAAAAATAAAAATAGAGTGTGTTAATCAAAGTTCCTATGTTTGAAATCATAAAATAAGAAGAATACAATAAATTTGTCGAAAAATGTGATTTTTATTTTTTCTGGCTTTTTAGATTAAATTTCTTGAAATGCAAAAGTAAATAGTGAGTCATATTCCTTTTTTATGTCATTTCCAACGAGCTATCACAAAACATACCTTCACATTTGAAAAAAAAAAGTTGGGGGTGGTGTCTACCTTTAAAAGAGACCAAAAAATGTGCCAAACTGAAAATAAAGGGAACCGTGTTCTAATACTGAATTTATTCCAGTTAACAATTCCACTCTGTTTATGAGTCATAACAGTTGTGTCTGGTATTTTCATTACGCCTAAGATGTTAGCGTGTTGCAAAATCTGTGAATTTTTCTATTTGCATCAAGATTTTCTAGATTTTTCGAACGCAATTAATAAATGAGAGAACTGTTTAATCACTCAATCACGCAATTATCATCAGCCTCGTGCGCCCTTGAATGAATTAATGTTTAGCTAAATGTTGGGTCGTAGTAGGAATTTGCTCGAACTTTTTTTAGTGATACGTACGCAGCAAAGTTCACCCCCATACTTTCCTCTATTATAATGACTACTCATTTAATTCGAGTTCCTGATTAAATAAACTATTTGCAGATTATTTTTAGGTTTAAAAAATCGGTTTAGGGATAAAAAAAATATTTTGTTTAATAACGTGCCAGGGCTAAATGCCCGCTAACTGAATGACTGACTCTATGCTGGTAATCTACGTCCGAAATATAATACATACTAAAAATACTAACCTTCTTAAAACACTCACCTATTATGGACACGAATTCGCAGATTATAACATTATCTAAATGAATTCGAAATTGTTATGTCATTCGACCATATATTTGTTATCACGCAGCATCTCATTTGGCAACAAATATTTTTCTAGGGCCTTTTTGGAACATATTTCTCTCTCCTGTATGTTATATATCCGTCATTTTCCTCCAGCGACAGACGAATTTTCTTTGACAAATTATCACTTCAAATGAGGGAGCACCCCCAAGCGAAGCTGAACAAAGTTGTGAAACTGGATACGCATTTAGATAATATTCCAGAAGCTGTCTTTTGTTCTCCTGGATATTTGAGTTTTATTTGTTTAGTAATCCAGGTACATTTTGCTGTAAGGGATCTTGTTTGTTCGCAATTAGAAAACCGGAAATATTTTACCATTTTAGTGTCATTTTATGGTGCTTATTATTTTTGAATTAGCTATTTCGAGATCCTATTGTGCCAATTTCGTTGTTTGATACCCTGTAACTACCTGTCTATGATCTTTTATATGCACTAGAATCACAAAATATTAGTTTATATACAGGGTGTTCGAAAAATAGACAGAGATATTTTAGAGGGTGATTCCTTGTTAAAAATATAAAAAAAAAGTTTCTATAAACAGGATGTTAAATAAAAAAAAAATCCAAGATAAAATTATTAATGTCTTAATATTTACTCGATTCTGTTGAAATTTGGCAATGTTATTTGTTGTATTAAGAGGCTAATTTAGCCCTATATAGATAAAAATTATCAAGTCCAGTGGCGTCCCCGGGGGCACCTTAGCGAATATTATTATCAAAAAAATGTACGCCACTACCTTTTTTGCAACTTTAATATTTTTTGTTTGATTAAGAATCTAAAAATACAACTTCTTTGCCTCTTGTTTTTTTTTCCTATCTCACTTCGTTTTTGAGAAAAAAAAAATAAAAACCGTTTTATTGCATGTCACCGGACAAAATTCGTTTATCAATTTTTGCTAAAAAAAAAGCACAAGTGCCTTGGAAAACAAATAATCATTTCTGCATGCAGGTTTGACATTTTGCGCGTCAGTTCTTTTAGAAAAGAATTACACACGTAATTTCAACAGAATCGGTAAATGGATCTTTAAGATATTAATAAAAACTAATTTTTTTAAAAAGTTTGGAAATGTAATATACTGGTCTTTATTTTCTTTCTCGAAAACGAAACAAGATACGAAAACAATTCAAGAAACAAAAATGTTGTATTGTTAATTGTTTAATACGAAAAAAATCGCAATTTTGTACACAAATGTCAGTGACGCACACTTTTTTGTCAATAATATTCGATAAGATGCCTTTTGAGACGCCACTGGACTTCACATTTTTATTTTAATTAAGCCCGATATTATTACAGTCAAGACTACCAAATTTCAACAGAATCGGTCAATGGATATTTAAGATATTAATAAAAAAATCGATATTTTTTAAAAAAAGTTTGGAAATGTTATAAACTGATTTTTATTTTTTTTTTCTCGAAAACGAAGTAAGATACGAAAACAATTCAAGAAGCGAAAATGTATTTTTAGTTAAGTAGAATAAAACACAAAAACAAATCTCTAAATCTACAGTATCTTTATGTAAAAAAATTGTTGATTTAGGTTACATGTTTCGCTTTAAGAGCATCGTCAGACCTATAATTAAAAATAAACCTCAATTTCTAAAATTAAACAAAACAATGGAAAAACTTACCGGGTCACAACCAACACAAACTTTTAATGACTATGCATATTTAAATGGTTTACAAACTTAAAAATATATACTTAACAACAATACAGTCAAGGACATCATGTGGTGTATTTTTAGTTGCTTATGGCAACTTTTCCTAAGTCCTCTTAGAAAACCTACCTATAGATGCGAACGGCAGCCAGTAATGTAGTGGGGAGCTAGGTTCGTGGATCCTCGGTACACTTTAATGAAGATACTGGGCGCCATCCAAATCAACTGGGACTCGACTTGGAAAAAACTATAATGTTGCTAAATGCTGAAAAGTAATTTTTGGAGGAGCTTTTCAATAAGGCATAATATGTCCCCAAAATAAATACTTTATTCTTTCCTTACTAATGAGGAGATCCCTCGATATAAAACAACAATTATACAGTACAATTACCATCACATGTATAAACAATAAAGCAATTGAAAAGAAACTTACATAATATTGACTATTATCAACAATAACGGTGTCAGATACAAACTGTTAGGCAAATATTCTGCATACCCAATAATAGGTCACTAGAATGATGATAAATAGCGCACAGGGTTTAAAATTCATGAATTTTATTCTGCCGCAATAATATAAAATAATTATGTGTATATCATTCAATCTGTAGATAATATAAATTTGGCGACACAGCCGTACAAATAAAAACCCGATTTTTTTTTTAAAGTTTGAAACCCTGTATCTTGAAAACTCTGCATTTCCGGACCCATATTTGTAGGAACTTTTTCAATTTTTTTAACAAGGAATCACCCTCTAAAATATCCCCGTCTATTTTTCGAACACCCTGTATATCATTGAATTAACGAATTTACAATTTACTTTGAAAACGGTATGGGAATAAATGAAGCGTCAAGGCAATTTAATGTACCATGCACTACATTGCGTCGGTGATTTTAGCAAAGTAAGTACGTAGTGTTGGTATGTAGATTAGTTGGTTAATGGTAGGTATTATAAAATATACCTATTATTTTTTATTACGCATGCATAATCAACGATTATCGCACGTTGCAGCGTGCTTAAAATGATGTTTATGATGCGCCTACTTTTTTAAAAGTTGCTATAGAAACATTTGATCCACCTTTTTTACCTAGATATTTTTCTGCCGTTTAAATTACTATATGTCAAAATGAAAGAACACATTTAAAAACAACATTGCTCTATTGCAAATAGTAACTACGTAACTCAAAAAGTAAAACATGTTTGAGAACATGATGCATTCGTAATCAAAAATAGCATATGATATACGTGTATAAGAGGCCTTTAAAGCCTTTGCGACTTACAACACCCCACTGCGCGTCGTGTTTTGTAATATGCCGCGTGTGCGTTAAAGGCCCTCTTATACACTTATATCATAATATACTATTATTTTCCGGCCGACGTGGATTAGATCTGGTAATTTTTCACAATCTTTGGTAAATCAGGCCTTTATAATGTCAATTGGTGATTGCCCTATTGAACAATACAAAATTGTGGCTTTGCGAGTTGGGAAACCAAAACACTTTTACACAAATTATATAGTCTTATTTAATTTCTTAAAGAAAGCCAGAGGAAATGGATACTTTTGTACTCAACGCCCTCTGAAAGAAAGATATAAGAATTAGCAGCCCTAACGAAGGTCAATTTTTTAATAAGCCCGCCAGTCTCTTTTTAATAAGCCCAAGTAAGGTTAATTTGAATGAAGGACGTCGGAGATATAGCAATTTGAAAGTTAATTTATTAAGCACCTTCTCTCTTCATTATTATTCGAAAAACAAGGAAAAAGCTTGAAATCAATATGAAGCTAAAATGATCAAACTTGAAGTTTCTGTTTTCAAAAAAATTGAATAACGCGGAGATACAGCCTGTCTCCGTTCTTAGATGCACCTACAGCAAGGTTCAGAGCGCACAATTAGTTTAGGTGAATCGATCAGGAACTTGTCACTTATAATCTCCGTAGAGCTTGAATTATTTCTGTCATTTTCTCGAGATCAGGAACTTTTTGAAAATTTTCTTTATAATCTGTGATCGACAATAAACTCCGGGGTTTTTAATTCAAGCGATACGTATGCAGATTCTGGTGTTGCTCCTGATGCAAATGACAATGACCGACGTAATTTGACGTTTTTCACTGAGCAAAGAGTGGCGTAGATGTTTTCCAAGGAAAATCGTATAAAATTGTAAAAAATATTTCTGTTGTAGAATTATATGAAATTTTGGAGGATTAGAGGTGTAAAATGAAGAAGAAGAAGTCTAAGGACTATAAAGAATCTGTTGTGAAGATGAAAATTAAAAAAATAATAATACATTTAGATATATTTGTTAGGTAGTGATGCCACCCTTTTCCCTCTCCTAATTGGCGCGAAACCTTCACCTCAGCTTAGAAGAGACCGAGGGTGAATAAGATCAAATAAAATAAAATCAAAATTGAAATTGAAATTGAGTGAATTTGCAAGTATACATGCGTAAGTTAGAAAAAGTCGTCTTCAAAACTTGCAAATAGGCCCGAGCTCTAATGCCGGAGAGTAGGGTGGGTTTTATTTATAACGCCCCACGGGCTTGTAGACGACACAAGCAAGAAATACCCCAAAGCTGTAAATATAGTACTCGTTTTAGCCTAAGGCTCGCAACTACCAAAAGAAAGTTATTTAAATAAATTCGAAATTAATTTGATAAGTTGATTTGAATTTAATCAGTTCGAACTAGGGGTTCGCGAGACTATGGTCTCGGTCTCGGTCTTGTCTCGGTCTCAAAAACGAGACCGAGACTGAGACCGAGACCTGGAAATTAGAATCGAGACCGAGACCGAGACTTACCTATCGATACCGAGTCCAAGGTAACGAGACTCTCGGTCTCGGTCTCGAAAAATATTATTATTTGTTGAATTTTCAAAACTTATTTTTCTGAAAAATCAAATTTTTATGTATGTTTATTCGCAATTTATGCCCAACGGAGTCCAATCAACCAAAAATTGAAAAATCGTGAAAATCCGGGTATAACGCTTGTTTATTTTAAATTGGGCTGTTTCTTTTTAAGATTCCAGAGGAAAGGTCATACTGTTATGTACATAATATGTAATTATGTAGATAACTTATTTTGAGCCATTTCCAAGCAATAAACAGCTATGAGTTTTCATATTTTTCGTAATATCTACAAGGTATTAAAACATCGCGTATCCATTAAAACAACTGGATATCTGCTTCTGGTACAACCCTGTCAGATTAGTATATTAAAAGATGAATGGCCACCATTGACCATATCCACTTATACAGTATGTACCGGGTGTTTCACTATAAATGGACCCCCCCCCCCCTTTAACTTTCTCGACTGACATTTTAGAAAAAAACGTTCAATACAAAAAATAAAGGGGATGAAGTGATGTTCTTTATGGCATAGCACTGTTGTTTACAGGGTGTCCCATAAATGCGGGATTAAACAAAGTTATATTTTTTTAATGGAACACCCTTTATATTATAGCATATGTGGATTTTGCGGAGAATTCTAGACATATTTAATAAATAATGTCCTATACCTATCTGTTACTGTTTTTGAAATATTGGCAGTTGAAAATCGACCATTTACCAAGTTTGACAGCCTGTAAAATCTAAACGGCTAAAGATAGAGCAAAATGGTTTGCACTTTCCTATCTTGGTTTCTCATAAGCTATCGTTTGACACTAATTTTAGATTTAACCAGAGGTTAAATTTAACTGGAATTTCTTAACCTCTGATTAAATAAAAAATTAGTGTCAAACGATAGCTTATGAAAAACCAAGATAGGAAAGTGCAAACCGTTTTGCTCTATCTTTTGCCGTTTAGATTTTACAGGCTGCCAAACTTGGTAAATGCTCGATTTTCAACTGTCAATATTTCAAAAACAGTAACAGATAGGACATTATTTATGAAATATGTCTAGAGTTCTCCGCAAAATTCAAATATGCAATAATATATAGGGTGTTACATTTAAAAAAATATAACTTTGTTTAATCCCGCATTTATAGGACACCCTGTATACAACAGTGCTATGCCATAAAAAACTTCACTTCATCCCCTTTATTTTTTGTATTGAATGTTTTTTTCTAAAACGTCAATTGAGAAAGTTAAAGGGGGGTCCATTTATAGTGAAACACCCGGTACCGTATACCTATACAAAGTGTCACAAAATTAGTGGACAAAGCATTAGCCCTGTAGTTATTGGTCAAAAATACCTTAAATTTTTTCTATAAACATATATCTAACCCAAACTAACCTAAAGATGTTTTTTTTTCTAATTATTTACAAAATTGTGTAAAATAGCGTTTTAAAATTTTGGAATTTCCATAAGTACACTAAGTTTAATATTTAGAATTCGGAAATGGAATAAGAAATAGAAAATTTTAGTCAGGTCAGGTGCTTAACATTTTGGGAGTGAATATAAAAAATTAACGTTAACTTTTTTGTGGGCTATTTTTTTATTTTCTTTACAAGTTTTGAAAATTTTATTTTTTTTTTGGTAAAAAAGTGCCTCTTCTTTCGTATCATTAGGACGCAGGGTTTAGAGAAACGGATTATAAATGTATTCCGACTGCCAAAAACGGGTGTAAATTGAATGCTATAGTTAATCAAATTTTGAAAATCTGTCATAACTTTTTTCTGGATCAAGTGTTTCTACTATTTTATAATAATATGAAGTTTTGTAACGTCAAAAGGATTTTTTGGGGAATATCAAAAATTATATCCTTCATTTTACATCCGTTTTTGGCAGTCAGTATACTTTAAAATCCGTTTTTCTCAAAAACGCTGCGTTCTAGCGAAGCTAACTAAGAGGCACTTTTTTGCGAAAAAAAATCAAATTTTCAAAATTTGATGAAAAAATATATAAAAAGTTTGCCCAAAAAAAAGTTAATTTTTAGATTCACCCCCTAAAATGTTCGCACCTGACTAAAAATTTTTATTTTTAATTCCATTTTTAAATCCAGAATATTAAAGTTAGTAGAATCCCAAAATTTTAAAACTCTATTTTACACCGTTTCGGAAATAATTTAAAAAAACCATATTCAGGGACCCATTTTTAAGAGGCTCTAGCTCCCTTCCGGATATATGTATATAAGAAAAATTTTAGTTATTTTTGACCGATAAATACATGGTTGATGTTTCGTCCACTAATTTCGCTACACCCTGTATACCGTTAAATTTTACGAGTTTTCAAAATAAATGTTTCCATATAATACAGAATGTTTGAAAATGACATCACTTTGTATGGCTACGCTACAACTGATAAGAAATGTAAAAAAAAGAAGAAAAAGCGTTGACTTTGACAATAAAATTGACATAAATCGGTACCTAGTTTTTATGTGTACATACAATCCCTATCACTACCTACATTAGAGGTAAGCATTCTTATATCAAAACAACAATTTAGAAACTAACATGAAATATATTAAAATATTATTAGATACCTACTACCTATTTAAGTTAATTATTATTATCCCAACAACTGTTGCAAACAAAAAATGTAAAATTATTTATGAAGTTTATCCCTAATATCACATCTACACCAAGAACTGATACACAAAAGACACTTATTAGATGTTTCATTTAACTTAACATTCCGAAGTAACGTTGGTGTTATTAACGAAATTAAACAGTAAATTATCTAATTACTATTTATTTGCTCAAACCGAGACCGAGACCAAACCGAGACAAGACCGAGACCGAGCCCAAGGTAGTCTCGGTCTCGGTCTCGAGCTTCGAGACCCGAGACCGAGACCGAGACTAAATTTTTTCTTCGAGACCAAGACCGAGACTTGCCAGGTCTCGGTCTCGGTCTCGGTCTCGGTTTCGCGAACCCCTAGTTCGAACAAATGAAAAATAAAATAAAACCAAGAATTAATTTAATAATTAGAGATTTAATTTAATCATGAAAGGCAAATAAGTAGGCTAGTATTAAAAATTGAATATTGAGACGCAAAAAAAAACTAAGTATTAACGATAAAGTCAATGATAAACTGTAGTATTTATAGCAAGTCAATGGAGCCAAAACATTTGAAATAGAGCTCGCAAGTAATTGAATAATTAAATATCACAGGTAAATTCAGTAAATAGAAAGTTGGTTTATTACCCAATAAAGTAGAGGAAAAAAAAATAATAAGGTGACGATTTTTCCAGTTAATCGGAAGAGAAAATGTACTAAGGGTGTCCAGTACTCTACACTGCTTACGCTAAATAATACGAATAGTACTGACCACTATTCTAAAAGCCAGAAATTTTACTCAGTTACTTGATGAATAAGGGAAAAAAATAAGAAAACAATTATTAATCAAATTATTTCGCTCAAATAAAAGCCGATATGATTATTTGATAGATAGAACAAAAACTTCAAATAATAATTAAGTTACTTTGCCCACTCAAACGTGATTACCTTATATGGTGGCTAACGAGGTTCAAAGAGAAATATTATGCATTATAACCGGCGTTAGAAACACAACAAACTAATTAAAAAAATATATAAATTTACGTTCTTTCTTTAACTATCACCGAGTTCAAGTAACATAAATAAAAGATCCGCATTCAATTATTTATTTAGGCGCGTAAACTATTGATCTAATTATATATTTATTACTTAAACTAGGTACGCCACTAACAAATGATGCTTTGGGCAGTCGATTAAAATTAAATCAGAAGATTGAGCGCTGTCTTCGTTAATCAGTTATTAACCAGACTCCATCTGTCCATAAAGGCACTCTTCTTAGAGGCTAGAAAACAAGATCAAAAAGCAAGAAAACTCAACGCCAAATCTAGTGAAAGAAAGCGAGAGCGCCCTAACAAAGGTACCTAAATAAATTGATATTCGGGAAAAATATCACGTTGCTCGTCGCGAATTTCATGAAATCATACCCGATTATATTAATAAACTAGGAGCCTGTTTCAGCCAGTTAAAAATGTTTAAAAGTATCGCTTTAGATTTTGATTTATGAGAATAAAATAAGTTAAATTTTAGGTTTCGACTTATTAATCCGAACAAAGAAAATGACCCTAATTAGCAAAAAAAAAAGATTTAATTAAAGCTTAGTTTTTGAGCAAAGAAAATTACAGTTTGGCGTATCTTCGTCAAGGAGATAAATTTACGTTAAATCTCGGGTTTATTAACCGAAGTGAAGAAAATTACGGTTAGGCGTATATATTTAAAGATAGAAAGGAAAAAAGGGAAGAAAAAAATACTAATAATAAAGGTAAGGTAGCTCATATTCAATTGATGGCTTCTCGGTGGTTTTCCGGGAGGAAAGAAAAAAAACCATACACTTCCTCTGATGGAGAAGGACTCCAACGGTGTCCGGAGCAAGTCACAATCCAGGGACCAGATTGCCGTGACCAAATGACTGAGATTTAACGAAACCCTGCATGCAACTCAGAAGAACTAAGAAACTACCTGTAAAGGGTTGCTATTCGACTAGATCGTTGGAACGCTCAGGTATGTCGTGGACGGACAAGGAGGGTTCTATAAAGAATTAAGACGCAATTAAAATCCACTCACGGCGTCCCAAAATGGCGACATTGGTAGTAGAGAGACAAAAAAAGCAAATTCGCTCACCTACTTAAAGCAGCATTAAATCCCAGTTACGGGGCGAGTTCCAGGCACTAACAAACAAAACTTACTAACGGAAGGTAAAATAAGGCCTGAAACTTTGGAAATGGGTCGGTTGGAACAATCCCATAAGGTAAAACAAAAAAAACTTCCAGCCGACCACACTGCTTAAAATGGCAAGCCAACGTAGAATGATTTTCTTGAAAACTCCCCGGAAGCAGACGCTTCCTTTAATACCCCTACTACAAAAACTACGCCTGACCAATAAGAGTATAGTCACAAGTCACGTGGCCATGAGCTGTCATACCCAATAATTTATCCAAAGCGATTTTGAAAGGAAAACGCAGAACTTTGATGAACCAAAGCCTATCTTAATTAATTACTCAACCTAGATAAAAGGAAATAACCATTCGACCCGCTATTCATCAAGGAAACGTGCAAAAGTAAATCCCAATTTTCGTGACGTCAAAAAAAAAGTCCCCAACGGCAACTCACGTTCCGGAATGGGTACACGTGGTAAGGCAAATCGCTACAGAAAACTGCTTTAAAGATAACCTAGCCAATCTTGGTTTTGAATTTTCGGAAAAACGCAACTGCAATTCACTTTCAGCACTTCATTCACCGGGCGGTAGAGGTTATTACAATTTCGTCGGCCGGATCGACAATTCGATCGCTGCTCATTATGGCAGGTGATAGTGAATAATAAAATAAATAAGCTACACAAGCAGCAACACTTTATCAAGAAAAACCCCATATTAACACTGCCTAAATTTAATTTGATGCAAAGTGAAAGCCAGCACGTTACAGTGAGGTTAAAACTCATACATTTAGTATCGTTTCAGGTTATGTGGAGGTCATGTGCAAACAACTTCAATAAATGTACTTCCCTAACTATCAGCTCAAATTTAATCCTATTTCAAACGTAAAGTTTACTGCACCAAGAGCTGCGCGTGATGCGAAATGCCCGCCGGTGAGTTGCTGCTGTTACTAATGATAAGAATAACTTATTTTAAAAATATGGGACCCTGATGGTTTACAGCGAAAATTATTTCACGTCATGTCACACAAACTACCGCGGACCGCTGCTAAATTTGAATATTTTATTAAAGAGATAGATCATAACGGAATATTCACAGTAAGGATTGAATATTATGCTGTTTTTACTAGGAGAACTCAAGATGGATAAAGAAAACAAACTAGTTGATAGTGAGTGGTTGGTAAGAAAGAATAAATATTTTGACAAATTTCCTGTACAACTCTGAAAAAGATGGAGATGTAGCAGTGGATACATTTTTTTGACATATAATCCAATCTGCAACGATCAATTTTCGATGGGATGATTTAACAGTCCTCTTGGCAAAATGATGATTGCTTCTTGGCTTAAAGAATCGGCATCTCTAATAGGCAATGCTGTTAAAAAAGTCAAAGTAACAAATCATTCAGCGAGGGCCACGGCTGTGTCAACTAAGATTACTTGTCAGAGCAATCCTCAATCCATAAAGCCATACATACCTTCATATGGATATGCAACAAACTTTTCGTAAGGTATCACTTATAAACTTTGCACGATACAACGCACAGTTGGGTCTAGCTACCAAAAATTTGAAAAAAATCTAGGATTTACAAAAAAAATATTATCTCTTAAAACATAACAGATATCAAAAATTTGACAAACTGCTTTGTTTGCTATGGACCAGTGATTCAATTGGCGTACAGTGAGAAAATATATTGTGAAAGTTACATACATCACAGTCTTCTTTGACACCCTGTGTACAAAATGTTTTGAAAGTTTAAAAAAAATCCAACATTGGAAAGTTTTTCCTGAGGGATAATTTTATTAATCATTAAAAACCGTAGGTCGATATCTTGTCTGGTTAAGAGAATATTTAGTTTTAAATTTAGGCGAAATTGTCCTTGCTCGAAAGCAAATGGCCAGCAGTTTATATGAATAGAGTAGCATTGCTTTGAAACAGAATATCTAGGTGCTGCTATTGTAATAAATCATAAAAGTTTTCGATTCCAAACTGCTAATTTACTTCAATAATTTTATTGTTCATTAATTCTTTTTGCGTCATGTTTTGAACGATAAGACGAAATATTTAATAATAGAAAAATGGCAGTATCAAAATAATTGCGTATATACATTTTTCATGCCGAGATTCAGATCAATAATTAAGAAATAATAAGCGATAAGGGTAGTATTCCAAAATTTTAACAAGTACAATAAATACCTACGAAAAATAATTTTTATATTCGCTTAGCTCTAGTTGCATAAAAACAAAATACTGGATTAATATCAGTTCTCCAAGCTTATTATGTATAAACTACCAGAAGAAATTAAAAATATGCAAATATGATAAATTATTCTATTCAATTCGTGACAAATATCGTATTTCTTATTACTGCATGCCACGAACCTTATTATTCTCACCGGAAGTGTGTATTCCTATTCCTACTAAAGATATATTGCTTGCTAAGCGCGTATTATAGGAAAGATAATTGGAAATCCAGGCAACGAAGTTTACCCACAGGAATTTGGTGCGGCTTCTGGCACGAGGATTTGCATAAAGGTGTTTCGGTTGAGGTGTAAACAATATGGTCTATTATACTATACGTATCATGTTTTGGTAAATTGAAGGCCATAGGGCAAGTTTAAACATAAATTGATTATAATAAGAATACACGAATAAATATTAAATTCAGACGAATGTTGCTACGCATCATTATAATGATAAAACCATAGAGTATTCAAATAAGATACGAAATTATATTATTGCATATAGAAAATTTAGTCCAAAAGAATTCTTTTGGAATTAGGAGTTGTACTTTTATTGCCACTAATAAACATTATAAAGTAAACTTATTTGATTACACCTGTCATTGATATAATAAAGTACAGAAATATAAAATTTAGTCAACGAAGAGGATAGTCGAGTTCGCCCTAGTTCTTAGCTACAATCAATGCACTTTTATATGCACCTCACTTAAAATGTAGCACAATTATCTTTTTTTCGAATTACGGCATTTAGCGCTTTTTTTAATTTTTAAACTAAAAAACATTTTAGATATTTCAAATGGGCGTTCAACCCAAAGAAAACTAAATAAATCTGAGGGTTGTATTAGCAATATAAAGAGAGTGATAAATTAGTGGACTTTTATTTTCAGTTCGATGATCTAATATTACCGTATTATCTTAAAAATACACTTAACAGCATAATCAACGCACCACCAAAAATTTAGAATAATTTCACAACCCTTGAATCGATTTGGACACTGTTTTTTTTCAAATTGTAGTCTGATTTTTCAGGAATGTAACTGTGGAGAATCATGCATTTAACATTTTATTTTACGCCTTAAAGGGAGCGCTCGAAATGTAGCTCAATCCAATCTGAACATTTTGTTTTTTATGAAGAAGAAAAATCGTGGCTTTAGCGGACATTATATGATATTCTTCATATTTTTTAAAATGGACGGACGATAATTAACGTTTTTGATTTTGTTTTTTGTTCACTCAGTTATGTTTGATATTAAAAAAGTGGGATAATTTCAAAACGTAATAAGATTTTATTAGAATATCACAGGGAAGAATATCATACTTTTTAAAAATTAACAATAATGGACAATTACGGTACAAATTCATTTAAAAAATAGAAATATGCACTAGTAGCATGTGTTTCTCGCTCTACTTATAATCCACTTTACATCGGCTAAGGATACTTTAACAATTAAATTTGCAAGTTGATTTTGATTAATATAGTTCCAAATTTCAACCACGAATTTTCTATGTCTTGTGAGGTTGCTGGAGGGGGTTGACGCTGTATCAATCTTCTGCCTATAATATCACATAAATGACTGATCAGGTTCCAATTAAAAAAGAGCACAACAGCTTAGGTAATTATCTTCGGATATAGACATTAGTATTTTATAATAGTTGAAAAAATCACATGAAAGAAAATCGTCATATTATCATCATTTTACAATTGCATGCATTGAGTTATACCACATCATGTCTGAAGTCCATTATTTATTTACCCATTTTACTAGATTTATCGTAAAGTTAAAAATGCTAAAATAAGCAAAAACGTAAGTAAATCCAATCTAAATTGAATAGATTTGATTAATTAGAATGAATTCGTGTTCCATTTAGGTCTAAATTAATGTCGCTTAATGCATCTAACGTGTTCACAGCCCCCTTTACTAATAGGAAACACTAATCTACATAATTAATCGAGAATTATAAAAGCAGTGCAAACAGCATACATTAGAAATTTAGGTATTCGTGTTCTGCTAAAGCTGAATAAAATAAATGCCTTTTGGCTTTATTTCCTTGGCTACTGCTCTGAGCCAAACGCTGCGCTGTAATTTATTTCAATAAACTTATTTATATGTTAATTTACAACGCAGTCAAGGATTTCTTATTCGAGGAATATATAGGTGTGGATGGTTCTTATTTATTTAACACGTTTTTCCTATTAAAGTCAGGAAGCAAGTGAATATTTTGATTAAAAACAAGCCTAACACCGGAGAGTCGTGCTTGCAAAGCCCGGTTCCCGGAGTGGAGTCGTAGAGCGCCAGCAGTTCTTCCCAACTAAACTGGAAAAGCTCCGCTGGTGTTGTACGGGATTGTTAGGCACGCTTATCAAACAAAGAAACTCAATCTTAACTTAGCAAGAAAACACAATCTAAATTTAAGGATCAATCTATTTGCTTCTAGTTTTTTTTTTCTTTAAACATCAATAATACTACAGTGAAATTTTTGACTATTTAAACGCAAAGGAATGTCAAGTAATTATTAAAGTAATTAATAAATAGGGTACAATATGAAGATTGTACGGAGACCAATTCTGTTGTTAGCTCGGTACTGTATGCCTTACAACTAAACGCTCTAAACACTAAAATCCGATCACTTTGGTTTACCTAAGCTTTTTACATATGCATTTAACATTTTATTTTACGCCATGAAGGGAGATGTATGCGTCCGCTGGTAGCCGCACCAATTATAAATGTAGTGATAATAATATGTAGTGATAAACGGCCACAATAATTATATCAATTGACCCGATGAAGGAATAGAAAAGAATAAAATTATTGAAAACTATCTTAATGCTCGGCTGTCAATGCTTGATTTATATTTAAATATTAAAAGAAATTAAGAGCGATTATATCAATCGGTCAGAAAAATAAATGAGCAAGTAAAATTAATCTATCTTAAAGCTTGGCTGTCAAGATTAGATTTATATTTAAATATTATCAATCGGCCAGAAAAATAAATGAATAAATAAACTACAGCTTCTGGACGATACCCCGTTAGATCCTGTCGTCGAGCTTGTTACATAACAATTTAGCACGAATATGTAACAGATAGAAGTCGAATAAAGTCAATGATTCCACCCTTAATACCTTGGGACTAATTTCTTATTTCGGCGTAAGTATACCTTAAAAGTATTGTTGGCTGCCTACGGACGAGTGTAATATCGAAATGTTTTATGAAAAGGTTATTCTTGGAACGTTGCCAGATGTTTAATTGGCAAAGTGTTCGCCCTGTAATTTTTACGTGGTCGCGATTTAGGCCAAAAGGAAAATACATAATTAATTGATGTGTTATCGTGAGTTTTGATTAAACGACTGTTTTTTTCGCTTTCGCGTTAAAATTACGCAGTCAAGATATGTTATTAAATGCGTATGTTCCCTAACTTGGCAACGTTGCTCGAACTGCTCCGCAGTATTTAATATATGGTTTAATATAGGAAAAAAAACCGACTGGAGCTAAAGGTACATTTATGATCGAATCGACTGAATGCGTTGAACAGACTGGATGATAGAAATTGTAAATGACGCCGGCCGGAACGAGATAGTTGCTGGTTGTCTGGTCATTGTCGATGATGGATTTATCGTTGGATTTCTTTGTTCTGCCAGCAATGTATAATATTATACAGCCTTAGATACGGTTCATTGCATATTGTAGATGTTAGTAAATTTGGCGACATCGGCTGCTGTAGTTTGCGTTTGATTACAGGACAGTGTGGAACGGGCTTATGGTTCGAGTTTTTTTTCCTAGCTTTTTAACATCGAATTTCACGAGCTAGTTGCTGGATTTTGGCCCAATATCGTCCTCTTTCTTCAGAAAACCTTCTTAAGAGGTAGTGCGTATATATGTCTGATAAAAGTTTAAGAATTTTTAATTCACCCTGAGGGGAATCTTACTTTTTCGGGCGATAGAGAGTGGCGTAGTTTATGGCTTGACTGTGGATGGGCTGGTTTTTGCCTAAAGTCAAGATTGGATTAGTAACTCGCCACGTGCAGTGTATTCTGGAACAAAGTACGCCGTTTCCTTCTTCGAGGAATGTCTGTAGAAGAGAGCGTTTGCTCCCCAATTCGTCAGTACCATCGAAAAACCCTAAGTAGTTAGGGTTTTTTTTTCTTTGTACGGAAGCCAGTTTTCCGGGGAGTCATTTTTGTTGGAAGCCAATTTTACCAGGAGCTATTTTGGCTGGAGCTGTTGTGCTTGGAGCTGTGTATAAGGAGCAAGCTATTTTTGGTTTGGAGCGAGCTTTGCTTTGGAGAGATGTTTAAGTGGCTAACCAAGTAGCTGCCAGTCAATACAGTTGGGTGTGTTATTGGTACCAACTGTAGCCATAGAGGTATGGGGATTACCTCAAATGCTACTGAGAGTTTATGGTCCCAAGGTGCATTGCTGAAGTCCGTGTGCAGAAGGCCGTAGGTGACATCGGCAAAGACAGTTAAGATAAATTTAGGTTATATTTGTGATGTTTTCGGCATAATGTTAGTGGCGTGTCACTGATATTTTCACGCGTGTATTTTCAGCGTGTTATTGATATTTTTCAGCGTATATTAGATTGCGTGTTTTAGAGTTTTTCCGGCGTTGCATCATATCGCGTGTTTAGTTTTCTGCGTGGTACTGATATAGCTATACTCGGTAATGTTCGGGTGTAAGCATAGCTTACTTATGTAAATCTAATTAACTGCTGAATCTACTAGTGTGATTCTATTAATGCTCGTGTTTTTATGTATTACCTTTCTTTGATCTTACAATTTGATTTATATTGCGTTAAATGATCAACATTGTCGTTCTGATTTATTGATTATTCAGTTTAAATAATTTTACATAACGGTATTTTATAATCTGAATCAGTAAGGTTTATTCATGTACAACTGCGAGTAGTCTACCATGGTAAACGCGCCCAAAGTTTAGTAGCTACTATTAGACGGATAATTTGTTGGACTTGGTTTGATCTTATAGATAGCTGAAGCGTGCCTAATAATTGTTCGATCATTCTTTAACTAATTCACTTCTAGTATAACGCAATTTTAATTCAAATTACTGTCCTTACATTTATGAGCATATAGATTATTATTTGTTTCCAATTGCGCTCTTTTACCTTTTGTTATATATTTATATAATTTTGATTATTGGAAGTAATATGACGACACGTTACTGTCAAATCTAACGAACGCCAATAAACTTAAAACCTGCACGAACGTGACCGTTTTTTTATTTGCTCTGAAATCCATCAACCAAACAATTGTATTTATCAGTCGTCTGGATTTTAAATCGCCCTTGTGTAGCGGATAATCGTCGATTTTGGATAGCCCTTATGGATTCTTAAGACCGAGGATCTTCCTGTTTGGATCTGCGGATTTGGATACTTCAAACTGGTGGCGCACTGGTCAAAAGTA
Source organism: Pissodes strobi (assembly GCA_016904865.1). Taxonomy (NCBI): domain Eukaryota; kingdom Metazoa; phylum Arthropoda; class Insecta; order Coleoptera; family Curculionidae; genus Pissodes; species Pissodes strobi. The sequence goes on along the minus strand of MU181921.1, from coordinate 271,713 downwards.
AGTAATTGACCCACTCCCACGCCGACGAGCAAGTCGGAGCACACATGTTGCTCTGGCCGCATCCTTAAGGGTAGGTATCATCTGATTCATTATATCTCGCTAACACATTTAAAAGGGTTTTACGCGCAACAAGCTCAGCAGGGGAGGTAGGAAGTACCCCTGGTGAAGGCGCCGGGCACCTGCAGGTACTGCTATGGCACCCGATGGCCCCGAGGGTGAAACTGGCAGTAGTATAGCCCGGAGCTAAATCCTGTAGCCCGGTTATAGAATTGCAGCAGGGTAGCCTGGTAATAAAATCGGCTGTGGTGTAGCCCGGAGATAGAACCCTGTAATAACCCAATACGCATTAGACAAAGCCCCCTTGCTTCAATTATAAAACTATAGCCTCCCTTGCATAAAGATATTTTCTTTATAAAACAAATTCCCCCAAAAATTATCAATGGATTTGCAAATAAAAGAAATACAGAAGGTACAAACAACTTGAATATCAAAAAGAGGTATGCATAAATCACCCCTAAAAGAAAATATAAACTTCCCCATATGATCAAGACTAAAGCCACATTAAAATATAAATTCAGATATGATAAAAGGGAATAGATAAGATAACTCATGGAATGCAATGCAAATGGTGGTCAATGTACAAAAAAAGGTTAACACAGATAAGGCAAATAAATCGTTAAATTAGACAAAAAAAAACTTTAGCAATAATTACCTCGTTTGTCTCGGGGGATGGCTAGAGAGTCGACGGTCTCGGTTTTATAAGATGAGCTCGGAAGCCTCTAGTGCAATACGAATATCCCAATAACTTGGAGGCTTCGAGCACTGTTAAGGGACTCACTCAAAGATCCCTGGAAGTGTAGTATTAGCACAATACAGAAAGCTGAGTCCACTAAGACTGCACTAAAGCAACAAGCTTCTCTTCTCACCGAAGGGTATTTCTAGAAGAACGAAATCATCGGTTTCAGCCGATTTGCCTTTTTCCACTTCCACGGAATCAGTTAGAAAAAATTGTAGGGCGGGAAAATACCTAACGAAACTAACAATTCGATACGAGTAATAATAATTCTAAGATAATAAATGACAGTTCTCGTTTATTATGGTTGTAAAACGACGGCGGGAGCCACAATTAATGGGCTGAAATTAAATTTTTCAAGAAATGCTTGGAAATACTCCTACGAAAATGATAAACCTTTAAAAATCCAAATCGAAAGCAACAATTACGGGAGGATAGCCCATTCCTACATCCCAGTGTTACCAACAGTACCAACCGAATATTGCGAACATTGCAGCATGCCGCGTGAAAAGATAAATATAACTATCTCAAACCGGTGAGAGGTCCCAAAAAGTTATCAGAAGTTATCAAAAGTTATGAAATATTTAAACCGAAAATAAAATATGAATTTAATGGATTTAATGATGCTTTACAATAGGCCTTATTAACCCAATTCTTAAAAATATAGAACGGTTTGCTGGTCGTTCTACGGTAATGTAATATAAATTAAGCAGTTAAGTTATACCAATAACATAGCATCCTATTTTAGTAATTTGATCAAACCTAAGCGATCGCAACTATCAACTAAAGTAAATAGTCAGAAAGGGATGACCAAAATAGCCACTCGAGGCCACAATAGTGTTATAAAAGCTAATACAAGTATATCGTCAGCCTATATTTAGAATAAAATAAATTTAAATTAATAAATGCGGCAACCTTTAGCTTATTGACAGCAAATCCAATCAATAAATTTAGAATGTAGGAGAACGGCCACGACGCGTCGTGGCCGCTCTCCTACACGTTGGGTGGATGCGACAAAACAATTGCTAGATATCAGTGTCATAAGAGCAACCGAACTGACAAATAATCGCGAAAGATTGCGAAATACAATTTTCAAAGCAATTGACAATCTTCATGTCCGCAATCCCCCATTTCTGATCTAGTACATTTTTGAGTTCACAACATGTCTGGCAAGACATTGTGACTATGCTGAGTGTTTCTATATTAGAGAGTTAAAATTATTTATAATTTATCTAGGGTCCATTCTTTCCCGGTTTTTCACTAGCCTAGAAAGTTTCTCCAATTTCATTCCGCCCGTTTGAGACCTTTTGTCAAAGTGATGCTGATCGCATGGTGTGAGGAGTAGCTTCAGAGGATGCGCCAAAGCCCTAATTGCGCCAGACAAGTAGTTGTATGAGTTTAGGACTAGCTACCAGCCTTTGCCAGTGGACTCCCGTATGACCTTAAGGAAACAAGTAGGCCTCATAATTACCTATTTTTCTTACCATATCGTACCTTATCATTATTTCCGACCTTACCGCTAAATAATGTTTAATCGGTTATTATATTTTATCGATCAACTTACCTTACAACTATATGATGTTATCTTAGTTAGCAAAGGTGTCGCTAACACCATAGTAATTATCTGATTTATGTTTGTGCATTACGTGTACTTACCTAAGTGTTACACTCTTACGGTAGGATATATGATTACTCATCCTAATTTTATCGAACTTACCTTTACATGATCTTTTTCCGATTATTGTCTTTTATTGCATCTATTACCGTTTCTTGTATAAACCTACTTAAATGAAATAACTTCAAAAACTGGCAAAACAATTACTCGTATTTTCAACGGCTACATGCCATTACTTTTGGGCAATTACTTTGAAGGAGACGCCCCAAAGAAAGTTGAGCACCAAAGGCAGTGTCACATACCTAAGT
>MU181921.1:225677-255590 GCA_016904865.1 Pissodes strobi | reverse complement strand
AAACATTTTAAGAAGTATTATATTATCGAAGCGTTTGTAACCCTCAACGAAATGCTTTTTGCATTTCAATGCAGATGCAGTTTGCGAATGTACATTCTGAACAAACCCAAAAAATTTGGTATAAAAGTTTTCGCCACTGGTGGATTCTAGCACTTCTTATACAAGCCAAATCGAAATATATCCTGGCATACAACTGAATGAGCCATATAATTTAAATAACTCCACGGAAGCAGTTACTTTAAAAATGTGTCAACATTTTTCTGGAATACTACGAAACATACCAATGGATCATTGGTTAACTGATATTAGTATTGTTATTAAACTCCTTACAGAACATAGGCTTATAGTGGTACATCAATCACCATAAGTGGGAAATATCACCAGTTTTGGCCAATATCAACTTATTGGTTCTTCAGCTTTTGCTTTTGGAGAGAAATGATGATGGTCTCATATTACCACGAAAAGCAAATAACATTTTATTGTTGTCATCCCTTCATCACCCTAATACAGTGAAGGCGATGAGAGTAGCAAACGAAAAATTAATGTATTTTATAATACAATGAAATGTGGAGTGGATAAAATCGCAACTTACAATGTTGCCAGAAATACAAATCGTTGGCTCTCAGTAACTTTTTATGGAATGCAAAATATTGCCTCTTATCAGTGCTTTCGTAATTTTAAAACACAATCATCCCACTTCTGATATAAGTAAGGAATGACGACTGCGGCGAAATATTCTGGTATCAGGAGACAAGATGAACCTGATCCCCTTCTAAAAAGAGGGTCATTGCGAATATTGCGAAAACGCAAAATGTGATATATTTGCAATTATTGAAAATTCTGGCTCTGCGTGGAGCTTATTTTAGCCTGCTGCAGAGAATATATGCAGAAGCCAGGCGATTAATTAGGGTTAATGATTGCTGTAATATCTGTAAGTAATTTTACCAATTACATTTTTTTTTAGTTTTATGTCACTTATTTAAGGACTTGTTGTTATAGTTTTGCAGTTTTCGTCTTTGTAACTATTAAATTTTTTTTAATAAAATATTTAAAATGTTTCTTTATTTCTGAAAAAATGCACAATAAATTCTTCCTGTATAATACGAAGCAATAAAACAAATGTTACAAAGAAGTGAAGAAATATTTTTTTCCAATTTTATCAAGTATCAGATAATTATAATCAGTAATTTAGACCATTCAAAGAGTCAATAAGCAGAGTTATTATAATACCAACTCAATGTTTATTGTTTCAATCGTGCTAAAGATAACAAGTAACCTAGTCAAGACAAACAATCAAGGTTTATTGCTTGAAATTTGTTTTCCTTAAAATTAACTTTATATTTCTTTTCAGAGACTCTCTGGGGAAAGGCACATAGCATCTAATTATGCCTCTCTGATAAAAAGGTGAAACCATATTGAAACATTAGGTTAATACGGGTTTGGAACCTTCGGAGAATGCACCAAAACACAGTTTTATCGATAATGCCGAAACATGAGATGATTATAGCATGCTTAGATATAGTGGATAAAATAATGTGCTATTAAAACGTTAATATCAGGTATATTTAATCAGCAACTTTTTATCTTATATACTATAATAAAAGTATTCATAATTTTGGCCAGAAAATACTTGTATTTTTGTAATTACAGGTATCTTTGTTTTCCCGTTAGAATCACGAAAGTAGACATTTATTTCATTTAAACTTACGCTGGGGATAACCAGTTTACATTGTTTTCTTCGCCTTTTGAACTTCGCCAATTAGTTACGACGTTCGTGAAATCAAAAGAACAGCAAAACTTTTGCTGCCATGGTTAAAGTAAATTAATGTTTAGTCGAGATGAACTAGAAAGAAAATTTTAAGTTTTCGCCACGTTAGACATTGCATAAAATTGAACAATGCAACTAGAAATAAAAAGTTGAATAACTCCAGAAGCATCTAGTTCCGCGCGATGAAGCTATAAGCTGATTTAATTTAAACTGAACTTTTTTTTAGATTAGAACAATAAATGAAGTGAAAAATTGCGAAAAATTATCAATAATTTTGATTTACTCCAATAATTGATACATATCTGCTACTAGGTCCACGGGACGTTTTTGGTCCAGTATTTTTCAATTAATAAATGGCTTATTATTATACTTTTCATTAGTAGCTCGTAATAGTATATTATTTTATATGGAGGAAAAGTGATACTTTTCATGGCGCGCTCGTGTTTAACAGCCGAACGGAGTGAGGCTGGTAATAGAGAGCAAACCATGAAAAGTAACTTTTCCTCCAAATAAAATATGCTGTTTTTTCTTCAAATGTCGACAAATTAATGCAAAAACATCTCTTTTTAATTAGTAATAATATCTAATTATTATTAAAGATAAGTGAGTTCGCAAGGCGGCTTAGACCGGTGTGTCGGTGAATAGGCACAGGTCGTTGCTATAGTAATGTAACATAAAGCTGTCAGTGGACACTGTCAACAATAATTATTTTTTTAAGATTGCGTCTCCAATTGCGTTTTAATTCCGTATTGATAAGCAGTTATTGGGTAACTTCGATTAAATAATAACCAATTTGTTCCTAAATTAGTAATTTTTAGAAATGCAGTCACAAATCGAGTGATAAATACAATTTGTAGTTTAATAAATCTTGAGTTGTTGACGCTTAGGCGGCGGAGGAAAAACGAAACTTCACGGCCGCCTACACAGTCGAGTACTGACGGATTTACTGACGTTTGAAGAAAAAAAAATTTTGAAAATGTTTTACTCCTCTAAGCCTAATTTCATTCCGATTTGTGCAATTATTTGACTGCGAGGTTCTTTAAATATCCAGATAATAACCTCACAGAATATTCCGGATAAACTTGTGGGCAATTCGGCAACTCCGCAAGAACTGGTTTCATTCCCTATGCGAATGGAGCATAAGGTAACGCAAATTTTAGAGTAAGACGTTGTCGTTGTTCCGATTTAGATTTTAAGAAATTCAATTTCCGCATTTGCGATTATCGTTATTAGGGCAATAGGACGGTGCACTCAAATAAATTTAGACGGTAGCGAACAAGAGTCTTGCATTAGGTATGTGTTAGATTCTTTAAAATTTCATAGAGTATTGCGAGATTATACAATAGATATGTAAATATGGCAAAAGTGCTATTGGAAAGAAAATTATGGAAAAAAGGACGAAATAATGGTGAATCAATTAAAAATTTAAACAATTGGGTCTCTTTATGTTATATAGTCAAAGCATTTGACACTGCTTTTAATACGGAAGTAGTAGTAGTAGCGTACCATAACGAAACTAGGCTCCTTTAGCGATCAAGTGTCAAATAATTATAATCACCAATTTAGGTTTTCAAATCTCAATAAGTAGAGTCATCATAATACCAACTCAATGTTTATACTTTCAATCTGTACTAAAAGTAACAACTAGCCTAGTTAAGAAGAACTATCAATGTGTAATACCTGAAATGAGTTGTGCTTAAAATTAATTGTGTATTTTGGGGAAAGGTATACATAGCATCTAATTATGTCTCTCTGATAAAAGTATGGAGCCATATTGAAATGTTAACTTAGTACCGGTTTAGAACCTTTGGAAAATGCACTAAAGCACAGTTTTATCCACAATACAGAAACAGGAGATTATGATCATGGTTAACGAAACACGCGTCGAGTGCAAAAATTCTGTTTCGGTATTGTGGATAAAACTCTGCTCTATTGAAGCATCAAGTTTGAGGTATTCTTAATCAGCAACTTCTTTTCTGAAATACGCTAACAAATGGTACTTATAATTTTGGCGAAATTTTGTACTACTTATATTCCTGCAATTACAGCGATGTTTGTTTTGGCGTTAGAATCACGAAAGTAGACATTTATTTCATTAAAACTTACTTCGGAAATGCTCTAAAACACAGTTTTATCCACAACACCGAAACAGAACATTATTATCATGGTTAACGAAACACGCGTCGAGTGCTAAAATTCTGTTTCAGTATTGTGGATAAAACTCTGCTCCATTGAAGCATCAAGTTTGAGGTATTCTTAATTAGCAACATCTTTTCTGAAATACTAACTACTAACAAAGGGTACTATAATTTTGGCCAAAAAATGTTGTCCTACTTACATTCTTGCAATTACAGGTATGTTTGTTTTGCCGTTAGAATCACGAAAGTAGACATTTATTTCATTAAAACTTACTGTGGGAGTCGCCAGTTTACATTGTTCTCTTCGCCAATTAGTTACGTCGTACGGGAAATCAAAAGGATTCAACAGCAAAACTTTTGCTGCCATTTATAAAGTAAATTAATGTTTAGTTGAGGTAAACTATGAAGAAAATTTGAAGTTTTCGCACGTTAGACCTTGCGCACAATTGAATAATGCAATAATTAGAGAATCTAGTCCCGCGTGATGATGCCGTGAGCCGATTTAATTTAAACTGAACTATCAATAATTTCGACTAATTTCAATTGATACATATTTACATCTAGGTCCATGGGATGTTTTTGTTCAGTATTTTCCGAATAATAAATGGCTTTATTATAAAACTTTTTTATTAGTATTGTGTAATATATTTCGCGTATTACTCTAGTTACTCTGTTACTTTTAATATAGTTACTTAGAGTCGATCTGCGAACACACCTCGCGAACTGTCAGGGTGTCAAAACGGTTGGTGACAACTCGTTCGCGCGGGTTACTAGATTAGATATGCAAAGTACATTGTTTAAAATCGTTTTTTCGCCATTAAAAGTTTCCAACCCAGGCACTGTTTTAGTTACATACACAACATATTATTTGGCGACAAGTTCCGGTTCGAACTCACACCGGTGTTAGTGAAATTTAATAAAAGTAGTAGTGCGAGTTCTGTAATAGTTTGTCACTTTGTTAGACAAAGGTCAGCCGTAAAGTCCGTCGTGTCTCCTGTGCTGTAGTCATATCGTAAAAACTGAGAAGCTTAGAGTCACGGATGTCAACAGTCTGAACGTTTGCCGTTTTTCTTTAAACATGTCGTTGATCGGGTCTATTGAACAGTTTAACGCAAAAAGTGGTGATTTAGCCTCGTATCTTGAAAGACTGGAGCAGTTATTTATTTGTAACGTGGTTGAAAATGATAAAAAGGTGCCCCTATTGTTAACATTGATAGGTGGCGAGGCCTATAATATTTTGAGAGATTTATTAGCCCCGGATGTTCCTAGTTCAAATTCGTTAGAACAACTAAAGAAGGCTCTGAAGGACTATTACAGTCCGAAAGGTTAGTAATAGTCGAACGCTACAAGTTTTATGATGCAAGACCCAAATGAAGACATTAAATGTTTGTGGTTAAGTTAAAAAAATGTCGCACAGTACTGCAGCTTTGGTCAATTCCTATCAGAATATCATAGAGATAGGCTAGTTTGTGACCTGAGGGGTAAAGTCAGGTATTTAAAAAAGGCAGTTTTAGCAATTGGGATAGTCTCATTGTAGTGGTACCAAAAAAAGCATCAAATGAATTACGCATTTGTGTAGATTTTAAGAAAACCTTAAATCAGGTTTGGATAGCGATCATTTTATTTTACCCCTGCCTGATGATATTTTTGCTTGTCTGAATGGTCATAAATATTTTGCGGTAATTGACTTAAAAGGGGCATATCAACAGCTTAAAGTCAGTGAAAATACCCAAAAAATTTTAGTGGTTAATACACATCTAGGTCTATATGCATTTTCTAGATTAACATACGGTGTCAGTTCAGCACCTGGAATCTTCCAGTCTGTAATGGATAGTATCCTGGCCGGTTTGCATAATACTAAGTGTTATCTTGATGATATTTTGGTATACGGTTCTTCTTTCAGCGATTGTGATGAAAATGCTACAAAAGTGTTTGAAAATCTTCAAGATTTTAATGCAAAAGTAAATGCCGACAAATTTTTAAAACAAAAGTAGGGCCATGACATTGACATTAATGGGGTACACCCCACTGATGAAAAAATTTTAGCAATTAAAACAGCAACCATACTTAAAACCGTAACAGAACTAAAGTCATGTTTGGGATTGTTGAACTACTATTGAAAATTTATTCCAATGTTAAAACCCCTGTATGATATGTGTCAAAATAATATAAACTTTTCCGAAAGTTGGTGAAAAGAATATGAAGATACTTTTCAGGCAAGTAAAAATTGGATAACCTCTGATAGTGTAATAACACATTATAATCCGTATCTTCCTATTTATATAACGTGTGATGCCAGTAGCTATGGGGTTGGATGTGTATTAAGTCATAAAGTCAATAATGTTGAGAAACCCGTTAAGTTTGCATCCAGTACCTTATCAGCTACTGAACGGAAGTATAGTAACTTGGAACGTGAAGCTCTTGCTATTATGTTTGCCGTAAATATCTTTATGGTCGAAATTTATTTTGATAACTGATCACCAGCCATTGCAATTTATATTTGGCAAGAATAAGGGTATCCCGACTTCATCTGCCGCAAGAATCACAAGATGGGCTATTACATTGTCTAGTTATCAATATGATATACTACATAAGAAAGGTGTATCAATCAGTAATGCTGGTGGTTTATCACGATTGCCATGTAATGATATTACTAGTGTTCCAAAATTTTTGTACTCTTTTAGTTTGATAGAGCAAATGCCTTTATATTCGAATGATATCGCGAGGGAAACAAGTAAGTAGTTGTTATTAGTTGAAGTTAAAAATTTTGTGTTGTTTGGATGGCCACAATCAGTGGATAATGACAATTTAAAGGCATATTTTAAACGGCGTAATGAATTGTCAGTGAAAAAAAAATGTATTTTGTCAGGGAACAAAGTCAATATTCCAAAAGCCTTGCAAAAAGATGTTTTTCTACGACTGCCCTGAAAATAGACAAAAACGCACTAACAACTGCTCTTGAAAACTGGACATTGCACACGCTTATTCGGGTATTTAGATTAAAGGGCTTCGTCTCCGTTTTAGAGCTTCGCCCTCAGAGGTCCCATTACCAGATCTCTAAAAAAGGGGGCCCAATTATAGGGCTTCACCCCCCGGGGGCCCTTTTTGCAAAACTGTAGAAAGTGGAACTGTCATGCCAGGGGCCCCCTTTTAAGACTTGGGGCCTCATTTTAGGGCTTCGCCCCCGAGGGCTCCATTCCTAAATCTGTAAAAAAATGGGACTCCCGTACCATTGGCCCCATTCTAGGGTTTCGCCCCCTCTGGCCCCATTTTAGGGCTTCGCCCTCGGAGCCGCTTTTTCAAAATATTTGGAAAATAGGGACCCCACACCGGTGGCCCCATTTTAGGACTATGCCCCTAGTTATAGTTTAGCGAGAATCTCTTACTCACGTAACTTCTTTCATTAGGAATAAAATTTTCTGATAAATCAATAATAAAAATGTTTCCCATATAACATGTAATTTTCTACCACACTCCCAGTGGGGCACCCTGTATGTAGCAGTCGTAGAAAAAGTATAGTGTGCTACACGTGCTGAAAAGACTTTTCACACTCATGAGACTTTATGACACTCGCTTACGGCTCGTGTCACCAAACTGTCTCATTCGTGTGAAAAGTCTTATTTTCAGCACTTGTTGCACAATATACTATTTAAACCTATTCCATGAACAGCATAATGGAATAGTTCGTACTAAAATGCTTTTACGTTCTTACTGTTGGTGGCCTAATATAAACCTAGATGTAGAAAGGTTTATTTCATGTTGTGATATGTGTCAACAGCATCAAAACTTCACAAATTCAAGTAATACATTGATGCCATGGCCATCAGCACCACACAATTTTTTTAGACTTCATATTGATTTTTTCTTTGAAAATAAGTTTGTCTTTTTAATACTGGTAGATCAGAGATCTAAGTGGATAGAGGTTAAATTGATGTCGAATGGCACTAACGCATCGGAAACAATTGCAAAATTAAGAGATATTTTCACAGTATTTGGTCTGCCTACAGAATTATTTTCAGATAATGGTCAACCGTACAATTCTAATGAATGTGTGACGTTTTGTCAAGCAAATGGGATCAAGCCTGTAAAATCGCCCCAATATCATCCTCAAAGCAATGGAGAAGCTGAGCGTAGTGTACAAACGGTTAAGAAAAATCTTGATATCTCATCGAGGGGAGGATATTCCAAATATATAATTTTAAATAAATCGCAAAATTTCTTGTTCACTTATAGAAATACACCCTCCACTGTAACAGGTATTTCACCTGTAGAAGCTATTCTTAAAAATAGACCTAGAACGAGATTTGATCTTCTAAAGCCTTCTTGCCATAGTGGTAGTGAAAAAACTATATGTAATAAAAAAAATCAATGATCAAGCTTTTGTTAAGAATAAACTGAATAAATTATGGCATAAAGGTATTGTAATGAAGGTTCTTGGCGGTTGTACTTATCTTGTCAAGGTTGAAAATGTGATTAAGTCTGTGCACTCCAGTGATCTACGTCCAATTCAACATGAATCAAGTTATTCAGAATCTAGTGAGCTGGGTAGTGAAGGTTCTGTAGAACATCAGTTACATTACCATATTGTTGTGCCTTTAGTTCCCAAGGAATGTATTAATTTGCCAAAAGAGACAATATCAAAACCTATGCCCATCTCTGTATCGGAGTCATCCAATAGTTTCCGAATGCACGGTACACCTAAGTTGCCTTTTGTAAAGGAGGTTGAGTCAGAGGTTAGACAGTAGAATGGTGAACATCCAGATTCATCTTCCTCCGTAACTCAAACTCGCTATGGCAGAATAGTTAAACCTCCGGTAAGATTGGATCTTTAATTAACGAGGGAGGAAATGTAATATATTTCGCGTGTTACTCTACTTACCCTGTTACTTTTAATGTAGTTATTTAGAGTCGATCTGCGAACACAACCCGAAAACTGTCAGGGTGTCAAAAGGGTTGGGCACAACTCGTTCGCGTGGGTTACTAGATTAGATATGCAGAGTTAATTGTTTAAAATTGTTTTTTCGTCATTAAAAGTTTCCGACCCAGCCTGTGTTTTAGTTAAATACACAACATATTGCAATGGAAATTTTTGAAAAATATTTTCTCATTTAAGCCTATTTTTTTAAATGATTCATTCACAACTTTTTTGGAACTAGTGCAGTTTTCATTCCAAGTTTATTCCACCCATTCTAATACATATTATGGGATTTGCGCTCATACTAGGATAAGAGGACATTGCATGCTACCTAATGGCATGTTTTCCACTTTTATTTATTTATTTTTTTTAAAGAGATATCCTATGCGCTCGACGAGCGGTGTATGTGCGAAGATGTTGATTGGTACGGTTCTTGAATAGTTGCAGGTTGTAATTAGGGGGAAACAGATGTCCTGGGAGTGAGTTCCTCGGTGATGCAGTGCGCCAGACAAAGGAAATCTTGTGAAGCGATGTTCTAGATGTTTCCAGTTGTACGACATACTGGTGCGCTCTTGCCGTCTGTCGTGACTGTCTTACAGGCGTTGACAGGGGCGGGATGAGGCGGGCCAAATCCTGGGAACGTCAACCGTGAAAGTATCTGTAAAACAGTGACATCTCGGCCACATGACTATCCAGAACTCCGGGTCAAGACGCACAGCTCTCTTGTGAATGGAATCCAGCAGATTTAGTGTGCTTTGGTGCGGCACCCCAGATGTGTGAGCAATATTCTAAGCGCTGTCTTATTTGCGCTTTGTAGAGCAAGAGCAACTGCTGAGGTGTATACAGTTTTTTGTTGCGAAATAGCGCATCAAGCACGATACACCCGGGAGACTGATTTTGCGATGCTAGCAACGTGGTCATGCCAGGACATATTGCTGTTGACCTAGACACCCAGCAGTCCGATTGACGAGGAATGGCCGATTCGGCCATAATGATGTCAGGGCCCGCCGTATTGGCCCTCTTAGTAAACGTGGCTACTTGGGTCTTTGCTGCGTTGAACTGGACCAAATTTCTGTCGTATGTGAAATAGAATTAAAGTTATTCACCTTTGTGCAATTATTATTTGAATGTTAGGTTCTTTAAACTTTCGGATTCTAACCTCATCTTAATCGGCAAAAGCGGATATCAGTATAAGAAGGGGTGGACCATGTAGCGGGCCTTCCACTTAGAACACCAACTAGGTCCGTTGAACCTTCTGCCCGCATTAGTAAACCTCCAGAATTTCCTTAAGAACGCCCACATATCCTTTAGACTAACACGACACACTGAATCTGGCTCGAACAGCGTCGCGCCAAAGATTCTAAATCTTGCTCACGCGAAGGCGTGGCATTCCGTAAGTAGATGGTAAGGGGTATCATCGCCCTCCATGCACCACCCTCCTCCTGTGTAATTATTAGTGAGGTGCCGTCTAAGCTATAGTACTCTGTGTAAATCCCTACCAGCGTCCTGCACTCCTTCCTTGGCAGGCCCACAACCCCCTGGTAAGCCTCTTCGCGGCCCCATATATCATAAACCTCGTCTGTCTCATCCCCGGAACCGTTCGCCATACCTCTAAAGCCAAAAGCGGATATTAGATCTTCTTTATATACGTTGGCTATTATTTCTAAGTAAAGTGTCAAATTATTGCTTATTTTGTTTATTTTTAAATATTTTTTGGCACTTTTTGTAAGTTTAGACGAACATTGTTTTGGGGGTATTACTTTCATTACTTCTATTTTCAGTTATATACGTCATTGACGTAAACGGCGCTATGGTCTATTCTGATTGGCCAATAGTTGACCATCGATATTCGTCCTCGTGTTTGTCCTCATGACTCAGTAAAAGTAAATAAAATTATTTTTATAGATTTTAAATTTTATTACTGCACCGGCTATCAAAATTAAGGATTTCAAGTGAATCCCAGTTCCTCGCAATACAAGATGCATCTGAAATAAGTAAATCTTTTACTCAATCGGCATAGAATCAAGTTACTTAACTTCGACATATCTGTTGAGTGCAACAGCTGCTTCATTGCTGTAACACTTTGATGCAGCTATCAGTATTCCTAGATTATTTCAATTCTCATTCCGTTCGCACAGGAGGACCGTTTAAAGTAGTAAAACTGGTGGCTTGACTGTGTTGAGAAATAAGATGTCGCGAAACATAGGGTATCTTATTAACCTCTATAAATATAGAGTTTTTAGCTACTTTTCCGGTAATTTTGGCTTATTTGTGAAATTATTCAAATTCTATTGTAAGAAATTTTTTTCATCATTCGCTATTCCACTAAGCCTGCAGCTTAGTATGCTCACCGCAAAAGCTCAAAGGACGGGTTTGTTAGGCAGTTAGTCGAAAATACCAGAGAGCAACGCCGGTGCCAGGAAATTTAAAATTGAAATTTACACGGCCATAAATCAAACCGTCACCGGAAGCTTAGACACGCCCTGGAAGGTTTTTTTCCGATTCCGTTTTTGTGCCAGCCGTTTAAAAAACGGTTTTTTGTCGGCTGCTTTTCACCAAAACAGGATTGCTTGCCGAGCCGAAATAAATCGTAATTTGTATTTCAAGTTTTTATTACATTTACGTTCTTTTTGTTGGGCAAGATTCTGGAGATAGTCCTTGCAAATATTTTTTGTAACTGAGCAAACATTGGATAGTTTGCAAAAAAAAAACGTTTAGGGCAGATAATGCGATCTCCTAAATGATTACTATATATTGTTTTATCATGAATTTTTGCCAACAAAATTAGTATTATTAATGAAAGTTAAGATATTTGATTAGGCTGGTCGCCAAGTAAACGATTAGAATTACATATAAATTATATTAGCCCACATAGCGTCCTTAGTGTTCTTATTGGCTATTTCGCCAACAATTTTTTGAATAGGGCTTCTAAATCTTTTATTAATACTAGGAGAATAATAGTTATTTAAGTTCGCAGAGTATTATGTAGATTTTTATGGCCCTGAGTGCGACGATCTTGCGAACCCGAAGACTTGCAAGTTGCCTGAGAGCACAGCTGATATACATTGCATACAAACCTTTATATCATACTAGTCCGTCTTTCTATCCATAATTTAAAGTGAGAATATATTTATTCACATTTTAAGGGATGTAAGCAGGATTTACTAGACAAGAACGAAAGTTGTATGGGACTGGTTATGTAGAGTGTGATCGCGTATAATGTTACACTTTTAACTATTTTTTGTTTTTTTTTTGCGCTGGGGCACAATTTTAAGGGCAAACATTGTTGGGACTTATCTAAGCTATTTGCAACATATCGTGTATACAAGTTCTTGCGGAAACGAAGGGTAGGCGAAAGTCATATATTTTGAAATAGAAAACCTTATACGTATATTAACAAAATTTTAGATAATCCCTTTAATTCAGAAAATACTTGTAATAAAATATTAATTAATTAATTAAACCGTTTTCGACTAATTAATGTTAAAAAATTCAATAGTATATATAGGGAAATTAAATAATATGTTTCTCGACTTAAAGTGCACTTTCTATTACACTATTAAATTGTCAATGGTTAATGAGCGGAGAAAGGTTCAATTTAAGCACATGGAATTTACATTTTACAGAATAATTAGAGCAGCTTTGTCTGTATCGAACAGTGCAAACCGCATCTTGCTACCTCTTCTGGTCGATTTTTAGAACGCCATTTTTATTAGGTCCTGCAAAATTTCTAACACATATCACATAAAAAATCTCAACGTTCATAAGAGATTTGAAACCAACAATTAGGGTTTCAATTTTATAGAAGTATTAGAGTAGATTTTTCCCTATCGATCAGTGAAAACCGCAGCTTGCTACACCTCTTTTTGTCGATATTTATAACGCGATTAGGTCTGCAAAATTTCTAACGCATATTACATTCCAAATCTCAACGGTCATAAAAAATGTTAAACCTGCAATAGAGCTTGCAGAAATTCTAAAAATCAAAAAATTCACTAATATACAGGGTGTTCATAAAAAATATATCACCTTGACTGACTACTCGTTTCTGCAACACTGTGCATATAAGAAGATATGTGATGCAAATAGTTTACATTAGTTTTCATAAATCCCTGTCTGGACAGTGAACTGTTTTTTTTGTGGCTGGCTGCCGTCTTGGCGAATTTTTTATATTTTTGCAGTTTGTTTGGTAATTGTTTTGCTGGTTGCTTGTTGATTCGATGCAGGTGGTGCTATTGGTACTCGAAGATATTTTCTTTGTATTTGCAGTTCTGTCGGCGATTTTCATTGCTGTAGGCTTCTGACCTTATGATCGATTGTGGCTTCGCTTTGAAAAATGCGATCTTGTGTCGACTGTTTCTAACTAATGGCGTTGGCTTGGTTCGCCTATAAAATATGGCAGGCAGGTGCGATCATAACTAAGCATTATATTCATTGTAACCATTATCTGCTTAATTATATAAAATGGGAATGGGTGTTTGATGTATTAGTCTGGTTTCTTAGGCGAAATTTTGAATGTTTTCTTTACTGAACGTGATGTTAAAGTCGGGTCAGTGGGGTGTGGTCAATTGGTCAATATCAATGACCAATTAAAAACTGTACTTTCCTGTAATTTATGAAATTTAGTGGGCTGGAATATTGGAAAAAAAGGTTTCATAGATATTTAATTTTAATCCAGTCCAAGTTGTAGGATAGACATGTGTTACTGCCAGACCTATGTTGAAAACAATGCTGGAAATATTAATTATTACTTTCTTAGGTGACACTTGCATGCATGGAATAGGAACCTGAGTCCCTGGAGCTGGAGAGCTTTGTTATGTTCTGGTGAACTTGTTTTCACGGCTGACGATTTATTGGGCCAAGCGTTGCCAACTTGTTTCCAGCGATTTCATGGAAAGGTTTTCTAGCACATGTTGGATTCTCAAGTATTTCTTGAATTATTAACACTTTAATGCTCGCATGACATATTTCTCGATAACGTTTTGAACTTCAGTCATAATATTTATGGCATTGACAACGATAATTTTCTATTTTAGTTCGAGACGTCGAAAAATTTAAGTGAAAGTTAATCAAAGTTTAATATTGCTTTGCTGATATTACATTCAAAATACGTCTCACCAAAGATGAACGCATAGAAATTTTGATTATGTTGGGTTGTAAAATTCATAGGGAAATCCGTCATATGTTAAATGAAAAACACCCAAATCGACCGATTATTAGCCAATCGATAGTGCCTGGCGCAGCAATTTAGTAGTGTTCAAGGTGGTTGTCCTGTTATGCCTGAGAAGAAAAAATTAAGCATATTATTATCACTACAGCAAGATTCTCATAGCTTAAGAACACAACTGGGATATTAAGCCGGCAGCGAACGTGTTAAACCACCGCATTCACATTTTCAAAGAAAGAAATAAGAGTATAAGAGTTATTAGATGATGATCCCGACGGGCGAGAGCAGGGTTGTGAAATTATTATTGATCTAACAGACAATCATGCAAAAATCGACAAGAGAACCAGTTTTCCAGATGGCACTACATTTTCCTTAAAAAGCCCGATTAATAGACAAAACTATTGTGCATGAAAAAATCCTCACTGTTTCATAGAAAATCACACTCAGTATAATGAAAAGGCTAATGTCACTAAAAAAAATTATCTAAATTTTAACCAAAATGATCTGGTTCCAGTTCTTGCCACTGTATTTCGTGCTGACAATGATCCCGATTTACCAAGTTCAGCCTTATGCTTTCAACAGGATGGTGCACCCTCGCATTATGCTGCGCTCATGTAAGGGTGTACACTGTACAGGGTTATCCAACGAGGACTAGACAACGCGATTTTTGACTTTCCGTACAGGGTGATCCACTGTATTTCGACCAATAAATTATCGAAATTTTAGTATTTTTCCTGAACCATCAGAAAATGAAATAAGAAAAACAATCGAGTATCAAAAGTCATATATCTTTTTATTAATTATGATTTTTTTAAATAGAATGCCTGGTTTTTCTTTTCATCGTTTGATACAGAATTCTTTTCTGATTTCAAATATATAAGGGTTGATGGCATTATATTCATCAGTTATGGAATTATATTGAATTTTATAAATCTACTTTTTTAAATAACTAACAATTTAGTAACCTATTTTAATTAATTGTCATGGTTATTTTGTCTCTCTGACAAGCGGATGATAATGTCAGTTGACTTCATATGAATGATGGGATAACTGTGACACACGCCAAGAATATAGACGGCGTCATCCAGAGGTAAATAATATTCCTAGTCTAATACTTTTCAAAAGAATTTCAATTAATATACAGCACAATATAATAATTTATAGAAAAGTTATTTTAACAGGTGCTCAAATTGTTCCCCGCCCAATTGAATGCACAAGCGGTAGCCAGCCTTCAATCGCTCTATGGCATGTGCAATAAAATCGGGTCTATCATTATTTAAATCATTAATTTCATTTTGAATATGAACTTTCATTTGTTCAGTATCATTCAGCCGCATTGAACTTATTTTGTCTTTAAAATATCCCCACAAAAATGTATCTAACGGGGTTAGGTCCGGAATGTTAAGAGGCCATCCAATTACTCCACCACGACCAATCCAAGTCTCATAATTTTGGTTTAAAAACTCCCTGACAAATAGAACACTATGGCCCGGTGCACTATCCTGCTGCCATATAAAATGTCTTGCTACATTTAGTGGAAAATTGGTGACAAATTCATCAGATTGGGCCAATAATCTTATTACGAATCATACCACACCAAACATTTAACGATATCCGCCCAGATCGCATAATTTCAATAGTTAAAAAAAGGATTCTGTGGTGCCCAAAAATGTGTATTTTTGGAATTTGAAGCCGATGATTGGGGATTCTCTGAAAATAAAATAATTTGACATTAGCAACATAAAAAATTAAAATTTCATTGCGGAAATCACCTTGAAAATACAAAAGAACAGCAAGCTCTTCATCTTCAAGTATTTCATGACATCTCGTTTTCCTTCGTCAAGTTTTTCGAACTGATAATTGATTAAAAATGTTTCGAAAAATGTTGGCACTAGGAGTATTATTTACCTCTGGAGGACGCCGGTCTGTATTCTTGACGTGCGTCATGCTTATTACATCTGCAGATAATACAGGGTGTCCGGAAATAACATCGCCAAATTACAGATGGTGATTCTACATAAGAAATCATGAACATTTTTCATATGAACATGGGTCCGAAAATGCATAGTTTCCAAGATACAGTGTGTCAAACTTTTTATAAAAAATCAGTTTTTTGTTAATATCTTAAATATTATTTTACTTATTTTGTTGAAATTTGGCAGGGTTATCTGTAGTAATAAGGGTCTCATTTAGCCTTAATTAGATTAAAAATATAAAGTCCAGTGGCGTCCCGGAGGGCATCATACCTAATATTATTGACAAAAAAGTGTGCGCCGCTGACTTTTTCAAACATTTCATATTTTTTTCGTATTAAGCAACTAAAAACACATTATTTTTGATTCTTGAGTTGTTTCCGTATCTTGCGTTGTTTTCGATAAAAAAAAGTAAAAACCGGTTTACATTTCCGAACTTTTTTGATGATTTTGATAAAATCGATATTTTTATTTATATCTTAAATATGCTTTTACCGATTTTGTTGAAATTTAATAGGGTTATCTGTAGTAATAGGCGGCTCATTTAGTCTGTATTAGATTAAAAATAGAATGTCCAGTGGCGTCCCGGGGGTATCATACCGAATATTATTGACAAAGAAATGTGCGCCACTGACTCTTTTAAACATTTTATATTTTTTTCGTTTTAAGCAACTAAAAATTCAACTTTTTTGTTTCTTAATTTGTTTTCGTATCTTGCTTCGTTTTCGAGAAAAAAAATAAAACCAGTTTATTACAGCGTTTGATGTAGAATTTTGTGCCCTAAAGAAATGTAATAAACTGGTTTTTATTTTTTTTTTCTCGAAAACGAAGCAAGATACAAAAACAAATTAAGAAACAAAAATGTTGTATTTTTAGCTGCTTAATACGACAAAAATATAAAATGTTTAAAAGAGTCAGTGGCGCACATTTCTTTGTCAATAATATTCGGTATGATGCCCCACGGGACGCCACTGGATATCTTATTTATAATCTAATAAAGGCTAAATGAGCCGCCTATTACTACAGATAACCATATTAAATTTCAACAAAATCGGTAGAAGCATATTTAAGAGATAAATAAAAATATCGATTTTATCAAAAAAGTTCGGAAATGTAATAAACCGGTTTTTACTTTTTTTTTTATCGAAAACAACGCAAGATACGAAAACAACTTGAGAATCAAAAATATTGTATTTTTAGTTGCTTAATACGAAAAAAATATAAAATGTTTGAAAAAGTCCGCGGCGCACACTTTTTTTGTCAATAATATTCGGTTTGATGCCCTCCGGGACGCCACTGGACTTTATATTTTTAATCTAATTAGGGCTAAATGAGCCCCATATTACTACAGATAACCCTGCCAAATTTCAACAAAACCAGTAAAATCATATTTAAGATATTAACAAAAAACTGATTTTTTATAAAAAGTTTGACACCCTGTAACTTGGAAACTATGCATTTTCGGACCCATGTTCATATGAAAAAATGTTCATGATTTCTTATGTAGAATCACCATCTGTAATTTGGCGATGTGATTTCCGGACACCCTGTATATCTTATATACACTACGTCCATTTATTATGGAATACCTAAAAAAGTACTTAAATTTTAAACGCTTGTATTTTCATCAAATTTTGATCAATCTGTCCCATTTTTTAATTATTAGGTACATATTATACTCTTGAACTACTTAGTACAAAGTGGTTTTCCTTACTTTAACTTTGTTTTATACAGGGTGATGTCGAAAGCATCAAGGCATGTAAGATTATCTCATTTTAAAATTTGTGTTTAATAAATTCAAAGCAACAAACATTTGATTTTATTAGCGTGTTGGTTACAGGTTTCCGTTAGGTAGTTACTGTACTAATTACAGCGCAGTGCCGTTCGTGTTACTTAAAAAAAATAAGATTTAAAAAATCGCGATATTGCCAATTAATTATGAACTTAAAACACTTCGTTGCTATAGTCATTTTCCTTGCTTTCTTAGTTAGGTACATAACATACTGTACCAGTTACAGCGCAGTGCCGTTCGTGTTAATAAAAAAAATACAAACATCGTGATGTGGCCAATTATTGACGTACCTACTTAAGAGTTATTTCAACTGGGGATTAAAAAAAATTGTATTTAAAAATTACACGTTTATACAGGGTGATATCGAAAATATCAAAATTTGTACATGAAGCAAATTTTAAAATTAAAGTTTAAAAAATTTTAAACAATAAAAATTTAATTCTATTAGCGTGTTGTTTACAGGTTTCGGTTAGGCAGTTACTGTACTAATTACAGCGCAAAACTAAGACCTCAAAGATCTAAAAGAACAAACATGCTGTATGTACAAGGGTATCAAAACATAACAGTATTAAATAACATACAAAAATACCAATTTAAATTTCTTATAAAACCGTGGTTCATGTTATCCCATATTCTCCGCAGAGACAATTTTAGCTCGGCCAAAGGTTCTGTTGGATTAGCTTCTGCGCGAACTTCTCTACCCATTCGGTCCCACAAATGCTCGATTCGGTTCAGGTCTGGTCTTCGAGCACACCAGTTCATTGTTGTAGTCCCAGTGTCGGCTAGATACTCCCTCACTATCCTCGCCGTATGCGGACGCGCGTTATTATGCATGAAAATTAAATTGTTCCCAATAAAGGGAGCAAAAGGCACAACATGATCTTCAAGAAGGTCCGAAATGCACCTGTCACTCGTTAAACGATCTATAAAAACTAATTCCGTTTTTGCCTCTACAGATATGCCGCCCCAAACCATAACAGATCCACCGCCATAACAAACATTCTCTTTGAAGTTGCACTGAGCATAACGTTCACCAGGTCTTCGAAACACTTTTAAACATCTATCATTGGTGTAAAGACAAAAACGGGACTCGTCACTAAATAAAACATTACCCCACTCATCTTCACCCCACGGCAAGTGCTCTCGAGCAAACTCCAATCGTGCATGTCGGTGACATGGTTTCAGCTGTGAACCTATCGCTGCCTCGTACGATTTCAGTAGGGCTTCTTGCAAGCGATTGAGTATTGTTTGCTTGCATAGTCGAACGTTGTGAACATTTGACATCCGCGCCTGTAGCTTAGTACTGGTTGTAAATCGCTCCCTAGAGCATTGCAATCTTAGAAACCGATCCTGACTAGCAGTTGTTTTTCTTGGTTTACCTTGTGTGATTTGCGCCGGTTTCTCGATATCGTTTCAAAATTTTTGAGATGGCCCCCTGGGTCTTATTCATCTTTCTGGCAATATCAGACTGAGACCGACCCTGCTCAAAGAGTCCTCGTGCATAAGCACATTCTTCAGGAGAAATTAATCGATTATTAACATTCATCTTGAAAAACACTATAAACTTGCAAAACCTTCTCAATAAATTAATGAAAGATGTCAATAAATTTACAACTTTGACAAATTGACAGTCGGTCACCTAGCAAAGAAAATCACTTAGGGAACGATTTAAATTAGTACTATAGCTGCTAGATTTAATATTCATTATACCAAATCGGTGTCAAACAGTCATAAGTGCTAGTGGGGGAAATACACGGTATTATTTTTTTTCGCACATTTAAGGGGTTCCTTTAGTTCTTTAAATTCTTATTTTTATTGTTATTGCTGATACTGTAATAGTTATACTGTTATGCATTGATACCCTTGTCCAGCATACTTGTTCTTTTAATTCGTTAAACTCTTATAGTTTTACGCTGTAATTAGTACAGTACCTACCTAACAGAAACCTGTAACCAAGACGCTAATAAAATACATTTTTTATTGCTTTGAATATTTTAAACTTCAATTTTAAAATTTGCTTCACTTACAAACTCTGATATTTTCGAAATCACCCTGTATAAATGTGGAAGTTTTAGGTATTTTTTTTGTCCCCCTTGTGCAGGTTGCCTTAACTTCCTGTACTTTAAACAGTTGAAGTAACTCTTAAGTAGGTACTCCATAATTGGCTACATCACGATGTTTGTATTTTTTTTTATTAACACGAACGGCACTGCGCTGTAACTGGTACAGTATGTTAGGTACCTAACTAAGATAGCAAGGAAAATCACTATAGCAACGAAGTGTTTTAAGTTCATAATTAATTAGCAATATCACAATTTTTTAAATCTTATTTTTTTTTTAAGTAACATGAACGGCACTGCGCTGTAATTAGTACAGTAACTACCTAACGGAAACCTGTAACCAACACGCTAATAAAATCAAATGTTTGTTGCTTTGAATTTATTAAACACTAATTTTAAAATGAGATGATTTTACATGCCTTGATGCTTTCGACATCACCCTGTATAAAACAGAGTTAAAGGAAGGAAAACCACTTTGTACTAAGTAGTTCAAGAGTATATCTACCTAATAATCAAAAAATGGAGCAGATTGATCAAAATTTGATGAAAATACAAGCGTTTAAAATTTAAGTACTTTTTTAGCTATTCCATAATAAATGGACGCAGTGTATTTCCAGCTTCTCTGCCTCAGTGTAACCCATCATTCATAGGAAATCAACTGACATTATCATCCGCTTGTCAGAGTGACAATAGTATCTATGACGATTACTTAAAGTTAATGGGTTACTAAATTGTTAGTTATTTCAAAAGTAGATATATAAAATTCAATATAATTCCATAACGGCTGAAAATAATGCCTCCAACCCTTACATATTTGAAATCAGAAAAAAATTCTTTATCAAACGGTAAAAAAACACAGGTATTCCATTAAAAAAAATAATTAATAAAAAATATATGACTTCTGATGCTCGATTGTTTTTTATGATGGTTCAGGAAAAATACTAAAAGTTTGCTAATTTAAACTTCCTTCTAAAACCAATATTAGCCGAGATATACATTGGTCAAAATATAGGGGATCACCCTATAATTTTATAAAAAAAAACTGAAATAGCCATCTTATGTAATTTTCTCCCGCGAGTTCGGATATGTTCAGCTAAAAACAATTAGACATCAAATAAAAGTGCTAGAGGTCACTCTGATATTTTTTAAATGGAACACCCTGTATATTACTACATTTTTGGACTCTCTTGAAAAATCTAAACACATTTTGTGGATAATATCCTATATCTATCTTTAGCTGTTTACCAAATATTGACAGTTAAAAGTCGCGCATTTTGACACTTTGACAGACTCTCACATTCCTATCTTGGATTTTCATAAGCTATCGAATGATAGTAACTTTGGATTTAACCGGAGGTTTAAAAGTTCCGGTTAGTTTTATTCGCAGGTTAAATTCGAAGATACTGTCATTCGATAGTTTATGAAAACTTAAGATAGGAATATGCAAACCGTTTACTTTGATCTTGTGCGGTTTAGATATTAGAGCCTGTCAAAGTGTCAAAATACCCGACTTTCAACTGTCAATATTTGTTAAACAGCTTAAGATAGGTATAGGATATTATACACAAAATGTGTTCAAAGTGACCCCCTAACACTTTGATTTCATATTCAATTGTTTTTTGCTGAACATATCCGAATTCGCGGGAGAAACTCAAGAAGGAACAATTTTTCATTATCAACGAAAAAAAAAACGCCGAGTCATTGTGTTATCTCCAGACCAGTATGAATTAAATAGCATCGAAATTATATACGCCCAACTAAAATAATTTGTAGATCAGATTAATTCAATGCAAATGGTTACATTCATAGAAGTACGTGAACTTGTTTACATATTGCTAATTCATATTTGCGGTGACGACAGTATACACACCATAAATCACGGTATTGAAGAAAAAAATATGTGATATCCATAACCTTTTAGACGAAACTGTAGCCCTTATCTTATCATTTCAACTGAAGAAGATTTTGGCGGCTCTTTTGATGATTTTAAAGTAAGTTTAAAATTATGTGTATTTATTTAATCTAGGTCAAAAAAGCTTGTTCCTATTGCTTTTTTATTTCCATGTCACTTCTGATATTAACTCACATGAACATGATCGAAAAGGTGAA
This sequence comes from Pissodes strobi, assembly GCA_016904865.1. NCBI lineage: Eukaryota > Metazoa > Arthropoda > Insecta > Coleoptera > Curculionidae > Pissodes > Pissodes strobi. Next base: position 233,668 of record MU181921.1, on the reverse strand, counting down.
TACAGCAAAATGCTAATACCATACACCCTGATAACATACATATCTCGTTGTTTTCCGTAAAGCACCGGGTGGCATAATAAGTGGGTTAACGTTACTTTAGAGTACCTACTGCTAATTATTTACGCATGGCCCTCCGCTCGCTTCGCTAGCGCAATCAAACAAAACTAACCCACACTAGATTTGCACAAAAAGAAACAAACATGACCTTAAAAAAAATAAAAATAAACATGTCTTGCCACAGGGGAGAACCGTCCGTATCACACATATACAGAATCTGACCACTGTATTAGTAGACCTATTTTAATAAATTCACTGGACCGTAGATAAAGTAAAAGTGACATTAACGATAATGTTGCATCTTACTTCAAGGATCTACATTTTTCTGTTAGGAGGCGGTGCAATTTATTTTTTTAGCGCAAACCAACTAATTGCACAAGTGAAGTTATATCTTAATTGTGTGTAGCGCCTCCTCCTGTTTATTTCAACTTTATCCGTTGAGGCACCATTGTAATATCTTATGAAAGTGATGATATAGAAACCCTTCCAAGTTGGATACAGAAGCCTATAATGAAGATAGAAAAGGTGCACTCGCCAGGAGTCAGAAAATGCAATTCTTGATGATTTTTTTTTACTTAATGATTATCCTCCTGAGTCCCGAGACTACATTTAAAGTAATATGAAGTTAATATATGGAAGTTTTTTGACTTTTGGTACAAAAACGTCGCTAAGTAAATATATGGACGTTCTGTGTCTTTTGGTACAAAAATGTCACTGAATATTTTAAAAAAATTGTATGTACTCAAAAGTACAAACAAATATGTCTATTAAATTGAACATCAGGCCGATATCAATTCTAATTATTACGTAAATGAAAATTTCTGAAGCAATTATTTCTGCTAGTTAGACACAAAGATAAGTTAAATTTTTCACAATAATATTATATTATTTTATATGGAGGAAAAGTGATACTTTTCATGGCGCGCTCGTGTTTAAAAGCCGAACAGAGTGAGGCTGGTAGTATAGAGCAAGCCATGAAAAGTAACTTTTCCTACAAATAAAATATGCTGTTTTTTCTTCAAATGTCGACAAATTAATGCAAAAACATCTCTTTTTAATAGTAATAATATCTAATTATTATTAAAGGATAAGTGGGTTCGCAAGGCGGCTTAGACCGGTGTCGATCCTTTACACAAATAGTGCACAGGAATAGGCACAGGTAGTTGCTATAGTAATGTAACATAAAGCTGTCAGTGGACACTGTCAACAATAATTATTTTTTTTTAAATTACGTCTCCGATTGCGTTTTAATTCCCTATTGATAAGCAGTTATTGAGTAAGTTCGATTAAATAATAACCAATTTGTTCCTAAATTAGTGATTTTTAGAAATGCAGTCACAAATTCAGTGATAAATACAAATTTTAGTTTAATAAATCTTGAGTTGTTGACGCTTATTTTGTTGTCTATTTGTATTGTATCTATGTTGCTATGACAACACTTTTACCTCCGCCGGCGGAAAAGTGAAAAGTAAAGCTCCGGCGGAGGAAAAACGAAACTTCACGGTTGCCTACATAGTCGAGTAATGACGGATTTATTGACGTTTGAAGAAAAAAATTTAGTTTTTAATTTGCAACCTGGATTTTTACATCTAACAGCATTTTTGAGATCAGTTGCCACAATTGATAGGAGTAGTCTTCTGTTTTGTTGCAGACATAGGGGTTCTCGAACCAGACAGGGAGGTATTGCTTCTAGTTACCGTGGGTAATCTATGTTCACCAGCAGTTTGAGTATTAGCTTCTTCAAATAAAGAATTGGCGTAAGCCAATTAAAATCTAGAAATTTCAAATTGTCTACTGATTTGTGCCCTAATATTTTTCGATCTCATCTGTATAAAATCCACGAGTCAATAAAATTGAGAATAGATTGAACAGTAAATTTTTTAGTTCTTGTTGTACTCATGCGATAGGAACTTATAATTGTGTCAATTAAATCAATTCCTCCCATGCAGGAGTTGTATTTGTCCACAATATTTGGTCTTGGAAATACTATGTACTTTGACTCTTTTTTAGACCAGCGCTTACATTCGTCTTGAGGTTCTACCTGTAAGCATGTAGAAGCAAGCAAACAGAACATTTTTCATATCAAACCGCTGTACCACCGAAATTTTACCATCTGCTCTAACTGACATTTCAGAGGAATCTCGTCCAAGTCTTGCTATTGTCTCTTCAGATATTAACTACATACTTCTAGGAATTCTTAACTTCATTATCGTATCAGTGACCGTGACCTTTTTCTCAAACATGTGTTCCAGGAGGATGTTGTGGTGAAATATATGTAAATGAAAATGTGTGTAGCTTCTTTTAAGGTTTCAGATAATCTGATGACGGTTGAAGGGCCAAACCCTAGGTTTTTTTATTTTTCATTTAAAGTGCGTTTTCCTTGGTAAATTTCAAAGTCGAGAACTAGGCCGTCAGGAGTAGCACAGACAAAATTTTTCAGTCCCTCGGGGCTTGGCTTACCTCTAACAAATTGTTTCAATCTACAAGCGCCGTTGGAGGGAATCATTTGTTCGTCGACACCGACCTCTGAAACCTTAGTAACATCAAACATCTCTTTCAGATCCGATTAACTATCAGGGCGGTCAGACGATTTTTCTTGCAGTGTTACATTACTGTCGACAACAACTTCGAAATTATTCTTGATTAAAAAAATCTATCCCTAGTCATTGCAGTAGCGATGATATTAACTTTGGTTGTTTCGCCCAGTACAGGGTGTCCCAAATTCGAGCCTCATCATTGGGATCTCGGAAACTAGAAGAGATACGAGGTCGGTTAAATGGAGGCAAAGTTGCGCAATTTGATGCTGAACAAAATTCCACCTTAAAAGTTAAAAAAATCCGAACACTTCCGAAGATATTTAGAAAAAACCGAATATTCGCGATGTAATTTTTATTTTTTTATGACTCTATTTGCATAGATATAACAAAATAAATTTCATATTCTTATTGCTACTTTTTCTGTTCTACAAGATGGTGTTATCAGATTTTCAAACCGACGTTTCGTCTTTGAGCTGCCATAATCAACTTTGTTTTTTTAAATACGGCCCGGGATTTTTTATTACGGACTTTAAGAGCTTCTAATGTCCCAAAACCAATGATGTATCGCACTTATTCGAAAAAATCATTTTAATGATTTCCTGGTAAAATCTTACCAAAAATATGTTTTCTGTCTCTCTCTAACACATGAGGTCTTATGGAAAATGCCATTAATATGAATTTTTCGAATAAGTGCGATACATCATTGGCTTTGGGACATTAGATGCTCTTAAAATCCGTAATAAAAAATCCAGGGCCGTATTTAAAAAAACAAAGTTGATGATGGCAGCTCAAAGACGAAACGTTGGTTTCAAAATCTGATTACACCATCTTGTAGAACAGAAAAAGTAGCCATGAGAATGTGAAATTTATTCTGTTATATCTATTCAAATAGAGTCATAAAAAATTAAAACGAAATCGCGAATATTCGGTTTTTTCCAAAAATCTTCGTAAGTGTTCGGAATTATTGAACTTTTAAGATGGCACTTGGATCAGCATCAAATTGCACAACTTTGCCTTCATTTAACCGACCTCGTATATCTTCTAGTTTCCGAGATTCCAATGATGAGGCGCGAATTTGGGACACCCTGTACATTCTGACTTGGGAGTATTGGAAGCACGACATGAGTAAGGAAATGGTAAAATTCTTTTTATTTTAAGGTAATGTTAAATTTATTGGTTTTCCTTTTTCTTCAACAATATTACGTTAGTACAATTGCAAATATTTTGAGATATTTCATCATCCAAATACATTTTTAGTAGTCTTGAACTTTCCACTCACCTTGTGTTTCGATAGCGTTAAAATTTTCTTGAAATTCGAAGTTTTCGGTAATAAAGTTTTCCAATTTTCCCACTTTAATCAGCCAGTAGCAAGTACCCGTTCGGCAAACCACACTGATAGGCTCGTCATTTGACAAGTCACCACGGCCGTCTTTTTTTCCTTAAGACCTTGAATGTCAAAAGTACCCTCATCGTCACAGCAAGCATCAATTTTAAGATCGAAGCAGTCGGCATCAAAATTTGCTCAATTTTTTCATCGTCTTTTCCAGAGCGAAGATGCTTTTTGCTCAATTGTTGCTCAGCGTTGAGAGAAATCAAAAAAACTCGATAACCAACATATTGGACATCAGAACTCAGAAGGTTATGGCGAAATTTTGGACAACGTGGTGTAGATACCGATTTTTTTCTAGATTAAAGGCGCTTCATATAATTTAAATAGAATATCACTCAGATAAGTTCTTATTTCGCAATACCAAATCAAAAGTAAAGACTTTTATCCGTCGCTTCTCCTCAGAAATTACATTTTAAGTTCTTCAATACAGCTGCCAATTTTAAATTGCAGGCATCTATAATGCTTAGCAGATAATAACCTCCTCTCACTACTAAAATTGAAAGGCTCTCACATGTCAGCCAAGAATAACTGTATTAGGCACTTAGTTGAAAATCGCTTGCTCCAGCGTCGGGACTGAAAATTTAAAATTGAAATTCTCATTGCCATAAATCAAACCGTCACTGGGAGCGTCGACACGCCCTGTTGGGTTTCTGGGAAGTTTTTCTTTTCTTTTTCTTACTGGTTAAACACTCAGCGATAATAAATAGCAAACATGTATTTGGTTTTAATAATGTTTAAGGTACGCTCACCTGCAATACTTCATAGAAAATTATATGGGGGGTTTTCTATGATTTATAGTGTTACTGCTGGGTGAAAGGAAAATCCAAATTTTATCATTCAAAGATTTTAACACATCTGATTTGATATTATTATTTGCTACAGACAATATTTCCTATTTTAGATATACAGTGAAACTTGAATTACAACTTTCTTGTCTTTACTTTTAAGAAGTATTATTATTTACCTTTTTCTACAACTGTTAAATAATTTGCTTATTACTACTTTGTTTGGGTTAGTTTGGGTGTTTGACTCGTGAGTATGATCTATTATCCACGAACTGTGAAAAATCACAGAAATATTCGCAGCAACGATCTTTAGAGAGTAATCTGATCATGCACGAAGGGCCATATTAAGTTAAAACATTTTTAGCAGACAAAAACACCGCGGCCGGCGCCAGTAAATCCACCCTGTCACACTATATTTTTTGTGTAATTTTCAAGAGAGTTTGTAATGAAAAAAATTATGTTGTGTGATGACAAGCTTTCTGGAATCCCACCAAAGATTAGGGAAAATGCTAAAATAACATCAATAAAACTTCTGCGCCAGAAATCTCGCAAAATATAAGAGATGATATGATGTTATGGCAGTTTAATTAAAAAATTATTCAAAATTTAATTGTTCTGTTACAGCTCCAAAGTAATATATTTTATTTAAAGAAAAGCTTTTTTATATACGTTCTAAGGACTCTATATAAACTGCTTATGCCACTTTCAAAATTTGCAAAAAAATGCAATATAGTTAGTATTAAGTCTGTCAATTTTTTTGAGTCACATTTTCTATCAAAACCTTAATATGCTAAGTTTGGTTGTTTTGATTTACCCTTGTAAACACCCTTGACAACCATGATTTTGCATCGTAAAACTTGACGTGACAAGACCGCGCTTCGGATCGATGTAAAATATTGCTAGATTTTTCTAGTTTTTGTATTTGTTTGAGTGATTTATTAAAGGTAAGTATACTTTTGTAATAAATAATTAGCTTTTGTTAAGTTTAGTTGTGAAATGTGTCAATAGCTTCACGCTAAATCTTCTTTATTTCCATAAAGGGAAGTTTTTCCGCTTAGTTATTATTATTATACAAACTGGGACATAGCACCTTTTCATCGACCACCTACTTTTAAAAATACTGGAATATTTAAGTAATAATGTCAATATCTTTAGAGCTATTTTTCCTATTTGAATAAAGTTTAATAGTGAAAAATAACTGTAATTTATAATTTAAATACGTGTGCCTAAGCATTTTCTTTACATAACTCAATCACTTTTTTGTAAACAAGGGTTAAAAATAGCAATTATAAATTAATCTAGATTTTTTTTTGTGTAATATACCTTCTTTCGAAATACAGAGTGATCAGTTTTGCAGATATTTTGGATTGATGATAAAAAATTAACCTGTGCTTACGTAAACCTGAATGCAGATAAAGACGATAATTCAATCAATGAACGAATCCAGTAATAACCTTGAGGTCACTGAAGATGTCAAAATAAGCTTTGTGTATCTACTTCCGTTTCATTAAATAATGATGAAAAGAGGGATTCGTTGTCAAGATTCAACCAGCATAAGGCACTGACGAATTAAACTACTTGAATCAGGACAAGATGTGTGATGAACACAATGAAAACAATAATGTAGTGATACCAATGACAGAAGCCCTTGACGAATTAAAATACTTGGACAAGAACCAGATGTTTGGTGATCCCAATAGAAGCGAAAATGAGGTGACACCAATGTCGAAAGTCAACAACCTTGAAAAACAGAAAGAGCAGTAAGAGCAGTCCCAAATTTCTACTACGGATATTGTCACGAATAGCTTAGGGGTTGGCGCGTGTTTTTAAAGAATAACTTCTCAGAGAAGAGCAGCGTCGCGATTAGTACAATGACGGGGTCTCAATGCTTCCTTTACTCTACCACTGCATGTTCTATTCGTGATGACACGCCTTGTTTGGCGTGCCGGGGGGTAACTGAGGTAGGCCGAGACCGACTCACGTGGGGTAAGAAGAGATGATAAAGTAAGCACGTTTAGTTTATAACAATAACAACGTATTAACGATAAAACATTAACAATGATTATTGGTCAGAAAAATTAGATTCTATTATACCCGATTACTACGGTGCGCATGTTTTCTCGATTTGAGGTACTGCTTATAGGTCTTTGTTTACTGTCTTATAATTTATAGTTTTTCTTAAGAGTCGGGTTTTATTTAAGACCACTAAAATATTTCACTAAACGTTTGAGCTGGCTATTTAGACACTTGTCTTTCTCAGAACTCTGACAGACTTCTTGTCTTGACTTTACTATAGACGTTGTGAAACCCCTGGTTCTAGCAGTCGTTAAATGACTAACCGCTACCAAGTTTGGAAGGAATTGACTAGAACCTAAAGCAGCTATATAGCTAACTTTAAAAGCGGATAGAACCCGAAGGCAGTCGTCAAATGACTAACCTGGCAGCTGGAGGCGCGACTAAAGTCTGATGAACTGAGAGTTCGTTAGCGTATTTATATTAAAAACTGATTTTCATGGCATGCTTAAGGTTGAAAGTCACTCCCGTTGATTGCTCGCGTTGTTTATAGTTTGCTTTTAATATTTATATAACAATCTCCAAGTTCAAGTTCAAACTTAGGACAGGGTGTTAGTAGCTTATGCATTTTAATAGATTACAATTGTAAGAGACGAGAAGGAGAGAGATAACTCTAAGCTAAAAAGTTGTAAAAAAAATAAATAAATTGCAACAACACAAGTAAGAAGACATATAAATAATATGTTAATTCTATTTTAATAAAAGACTACACTATGTAAATATTAATGCTTAATTGTCAGGATGGATTGACTGATGGTCGAGGTACTGGCTAGCGCGCATAGTCGGGTTAACCTATAATAAAGAAAAAGTATGTGAGTGTCCGTTGACTTTGTTATATTCAGTAATAAAGAGTTCAGTAACCATTCGAACAATCACCAAATACAATACATTGTATTCCAACACTTTCCTGACTTGTGCATCATCAAGGCATGGTGACTAGGAGTTTGAAATATGGTCACGAGGGGATTAAACGCGCGACGTGACCCCTGCCTAGTTACCACCCTTGAAGGACGTAAAGGGATTAAACGCACAATACGTCACACATACCCAGACGTAAAGGGCTGACTCGCAATACGTCTCTCACTTCTACTAGTACTGAGCCGTGCAATGAGCATGAAGGGATTTAACAGCGCGACATGCTCTCTCCAG
>MU181921.1:205543-217509 GCA_016904865.1 Pissodes strobi | reverse complement strand
AAATATCCAAAAGGCATGCTGTGGGATATACAGGGTGAAACAAATCCGCTTCTCCCTATTACAATTTTCGAGTATTTGTATGTAATTTTGCATTACAAGCTGGGAATTATTTACTACAAAATCATATACAGTTCACAAAAAAATTCAATTGGCCACAAAAACCATTAATTAGCCAACAATAACAAGTTATAGTTCTTGCCACTAAGGGCATGTATTTCTCAATGATGTTGACGGCCGTTTAACAACTTATTTTTATTTATTAATAAATAAAAATCCTTGTAAGGCATTTTAAGAGTAGCGACCTAGTCATGTAACTCCCAACTCAATGACGCTTAAAGATTTTTGAGACCTTTACTTACTACAGTTTAGATACCTACTTCCTTTGCAGCAAAAATATGATCTGCCTTAAAGGAAGTATACAACTAATTAATATTTAATTAGCTATCTATTTTTTTCTTAAAGCTAACCAATATACAACTAATATAATTACTATTATGACTATTGTGTGGTGATGAACAGGAAAGAGCTGCAATTAAGGAGATAAATTAGGTTAAACTTTACCGAAGAATGTGAATAAGTTAACGTAGAAAATGTTAGTATGAAATCTGAACTAATGAAGGCTAGCGCTATTAATTATTTGCCGCTGGCATCTTAAAATTTCAAATATGAATATTTTAATACGAAATACGAACGTTTCAAATCTATATATCCAGCAGTACTGGGCCAGTATTTTAAGGTAACGAATTCATCTATTCTCGATGGAATATTACGCAGAAGTATTTCGAGTTTGGATTTAGTTGCTTTGCGTTCAATTATTTTAAAACGGTCAACTAATTTATACCTTATTCCGTTTTATACTGCGGTCATAATAGTTAGTTTTTGTTATAACTTTACTGTTCACAAAGTGCGGTAGTAACTTAGAGGTAGTAAGTAATATCTACAGGTAAATCAAATAACTTTAAGTAACACTTTACTTTCGGAACAGTTATATAATTAATTCCTTTTTGAAGTTGTAATAAACATTCCAACCACTTCGTCCCATTTTATGGTAATAATAAATCTATCTCGTAGTTTTCGTGACATTACAAATAAAATTATTGCACTTAGTTTTTGTGAAATTATTTGATATCATGCAAAACAAAGGTTTTGTTAACTTGTAGCTGATATATTTCTCGTAAGATTGTATCTTTTTCTCTATTATAGGGAATTCCAAATCCACATCAATGAATGAAGAGAGTTCATTCATGAAAGGCAATACATCTGAGTAAACTTAAGTAGGATAATAACACACTTGAACCAATATGCCTAAACTATTAATTCTAGAAAATTTTTCAAGTATGCGATTAATAATTCATATAAATCAAATTGTTTAATTACCATTTTTTCATGAAATGACCGAACCCTTCATAAAATACCGCGACATTGCACGTAAATTTATAAAGGTATACGTAGCTAATATATGTATTATATAGGAACGTAACAGAAATTTCAGTCACAAACGATTATTATATTTGACCTATCATATAAGATGTGAATTATTATCCATGGGAGCAGTGTCCTTAGCAACAATACACCAATCGGTTAGAATAATAAAGAGCCGTTTTGTAATGAATATGATTTATCTATTTATTTACAAATAATTATATTAAATATAATAATATCTAAATTCCGAGATTAATATCTATGTAGGATGATTTCATCTTATATTCGTTAGCACAAACTGTTGACACAATTTCATATTAATAACTAACTATTTTCAATTAGGATCTTAGAGTACTGAGAACTTTTATTGGTGAAATGACGCTTTACGGATAACTAAAGATAAGTTAATTTCATGCACTAGTTAAGCTTTAGTCATTAAGAAAACTGAATATTGTATGAATCAAGAAACCTAAAACTTATCTATTACCCATTATTGAATATGAGCATAGTATAAAATAAGATAACGTATAAATTAGTTGATCAGTTGTAAAATAATAGAACGGTAACAACTAAATCCAAACTCGAAATACCACGTATTATTCCATCGGGAATGGATGAATTCAATATAGGAATAGTATATTTCATTATGAGTCTAGAAATAAGGATTTCTCCGTGCGCGCGTGATAAATTCTAAATTCGGGAAGTCATGCAAGAACGGAAAAATCTAATTCTGGACGTGTAGTAAACGATATTTTTTATTACTTGTTTGAAAATAATAATAAAAACAGAAAATATGATATAGAAATAGACATATGAAAAAAATTAACATTTTTATTTTCATGGCAGAGATCATATCGAGATTATCTAGAGATAAAAAGAACATGTAATTACTATAGTTCGAATACTGAAAATTAACTAATCATCTAACACTAATAATGTTTTTAATTTGAATTGTTATTATTAATGGTTGTGTTTATTGTGCAATTCGTATTATTGTACAGGTTAAGTCCTTCTGAAGTCTCATTTTGTGATACTGCGGTTATTGAAGCAGACCCCTCGGAAATATTTTGACTATCTCGAATGATTGATGGTCATGCGCATGGCCTCTCTTAACCCAAGATTAAGTTAAGGTGCACCTTATCTGGTGCATTTTTGATGCACCATCTCTCTTAAGCGTAAAGGTTTACTTAAAATCGTATAAAATTAAGCCTTCAGAGTGGTCGGGTGTAACCCTTTTATCTCATTTCTATCCTTCATGTTTTGTTTTTTATTTTTTTTAATCTTGAAACATTTGATACCACTATTGGCCTTTTAAACTTTTTAATCGATGAAGACGACGAATTGGATGAATTAATGTTAATAGTCATTGGTATTACAGAAGAGTTTACCGACGATTAGAGTATTTTTATTCTTTCGATAACTTCACGTTTTTCAAAAGGTTGCGTCTAAGGAGACAAACAACTCTTAATATTTTGGAGTTAATAGAAAATGAAATTGAATACCTCTACGCTCCGTGCAATATGTAATATAAGCTTCACATTGTATGACGAGCTTCACTGTATAACAAATTAATAATATTGAAGTAAAAAAAATCACCGTACTAAAATATCAAATCCAATGGCTCCAATGGCAATCGGGGGAATAGAAAAAGCGCCAGAAAAGTAACCAAAATTGCAACATTGCCAAGTTTACCTAACGTTTCGCTCAGATTTCGTTAAGCCTTGGTCGTGCGAACAAAATTAATCTAAGGTGGACTTTAAAGTTGAGGGGGACCTACTAAAGTCACGATTTTAAGCAAAGCCGTGCAAATAGGCATGATACGGTTGTCTTTTGTGTGTGAGAAGGGTTAAACAGTTTTCGTGATACTTCAAGTTTTCTTTGTGTGGATTCTTCTATATATCCTTCTGCTACGCCAGAAGAACGCCATCCTCCATGTCTTTTCAGAGTGAGTAAATCACCGCCGCTTTCGACCAACATGGTTGCTGATGATCGCCTTAGACCATGCCCGGAATATTATTTGGGATTATCGAGTTTTAGGAATTCTGCCATAATTTTCGGAACACCACTGATGGTATGGCATCCAGCGTGTTGAGCATAACATCTGCCGTTTCTGTGTGCGATAAACAATCTTTTGCTGATCATATTTTTGGGTCTTAAAGCTGCATATTTACAATAAAATGTGCAGGGCTCAAAAGTACAACCTTCAGTGGTAATGGTGAAACTTCTTGATGTATGAGTTTTTCCCTCTTTGAGAAACACGACAATAAGAAAGCGTTTATTATCAACCATCTCGTCTAAATTTAAACGTATTAAATCATCTCTTCGACATGCACCCAAGATACCAAACACTAAAATTGTTTTCGCTAGTAGATATTTTTCGTCTGGAGCTTCACATAAAAAATTGGTTACTTGTTCTGCTGTTAAAACTGTTGCACAATTGTTTGGTTATTCTGCAAAAAAGCCCCAAAGTTCGACTTTTGAGGAGCTGAAATATAAAAATCAGGACAATTTTGGGAGAATTGTTGATATGTTGTCAAAGGTTGCACCTTTTCTCACTGAGTAAAGAAATGCTTCGGAGGCGCAACTAACAAAAATTAACCCAAACTAACCAAAGCTAACCCAATTTAATATGAAAAATAAATATATTTCACTTCACGTATAGCCTTACGCTCGCTTCACTCGATTCGGGAGCGTGAAGGTGCCTACAGACGACATGGCAAATGTAGGCCAACTTCCGCATTTCTGGACATTGGCCGACCATGTGTATAGAAAACACAGCACCAACTTCGTCCAACGTTGGCGCTGGCCGACGTTCGCCTCGGAGGCGGTATTTCTAGCACACATCAAAGGGATTAGATTTCGACTGGCATATATTGGCGCGTGGCTTAAATCTCTATCCACACGATGTGTGAACATTTATATTGTTTATTCAAAATCTATAGCCGACATCCTACAGAAATTGCTGAATTATCCCGAGGGTTTTTTTCTTAGATCGTCCAGTAAATTATTGGCGCTGTACCTGAAGAAATGTATTAATTAGTAAGGTTTAAGGTGTACTCATAAATGGTTGACTTTATCGTTATAAAGCACACCCTACACTTACCTACTCCATCTAACAATTGACCCACCATCTGCACTTCTTCTACTTGGGTGTTTTTTTTTAACTAGCAGTGCAGTTGTGGATAATAACAACAATGGTGAAGCCGAAACGACGACTTCAGTTTCATCGCGATCCATTTTTTTGTTGGGAGTAGTTCGTTATTTTTCACACATTGCCAACCTTCGCCAACGTTGGTACATCGTGTGAATGCTTTCAATTTACGAATGATGACGAATATGCGAATGTTGGCTTCAACGTTGGCGCCACCGTTGGTTAAAACCCGCACATCGTCTGTAGACCTCTTTAGAGAGATGGCATAACCAACAAAACTAAATCGAGCTAACCCAAATTAATGTGTTTCACTTCACGTATGGCCCTTCGCTCGCTCCGGGGCGCGTTGGGTTAGTTTTGGTTAGTTGCTCTTGGTTGCGCCGCTGAAGCGAGCGAAGCGAGCAGAGGGCCAGACATGAAGTGGTCAAATATTTAAGGACTAAACGTCACGTGTGTATTATACATTTATGTTGCAGTCGTCCTATGGCGAGGTCCTGTCGTGTCTGCAGTTTACGAATATGCCTCCGGGGCGCGACCAACAAGGACTTACCTAAACTAACCGAAGCTAACCCAAATTAATGTAAAAATAACTTACTTCTTTGGTTAATTGTTGTTAGCTTGGGTAATTATTGGATATAGCACCATACCATCATATAGAAATTCTGGATTTTTTATATAAATAGGAAAGGAAATAGATCGGCGAAAACAAGATTTTCTGCATATTTTTATATTTTTGGTTTTTGCTTATAACCAATCCAGTTGCTAAAAGAAAACCGCACTATATGGTAGTTAGGTTGGATTAGTTTTGGTTTTAGCTAACTCAAACGAACCAAAACTAATCCAAGCTAATCCAAAGTAATGAAGAAAATTACGGCCGGGCTTCCGCGAAGCTTCGTCCAAGCTCGAATTGGTTTAAACGAATCACAACTAACCATAGCTAACCTAAACGAACCAAAACTAACCCTAACTAACCAAAGCTAACCCAAAGTAATGGAAATAACTACGGCGGGCTTCCGCGAAAAAAGCTTTCTTCGTGCAAGCTCGTACTGGCTTAAAGGAAACACAACTAACCATAGCTAACCCAAACGAACCAAAACTAACCCAAAGTAATGGAAATTATCACGGCGGGCTTCAAGCGAGAAAAGACTTGCGCTTTGCGCAAGCCTTTCTTTGTGCCAGCTCGTACTGGCTTAAACGAAACACAACTAAACATAGCTAACCCAAATAAACCAAAACAAACCCAAACTAACCAAAGCTAACCCAAACTAATGGAAATAATTACGGTTGGGCTTCCGCGACAAAGTACCTTCGCGCAAACTCGTACTGGCTTACATAACCCAAACTAACTATATCTAGCCAAAGCTAACCCAAAGTAATGGAAATGATTACGGTCAGGCTTTCGCGAAAAAAGACTTGGGCTTGAATTGTTTTAAAATATATAAAGGTTATTTGTAATAATTATAATTAGCCACGTTTTTACGAGCCAAACTTTCTATTTGTGCTAGTAACTATTATGTCCATATCATTTTCAGGATGTGAATACAAATAATATGTGGTACTTTATCATTTCCTTTTAATTTTTTTCAACTTTTTCTTACAAAAATGTTTTGTCCGCGGATTTTCTTCTTCTAAAGTACTTCAAATAACATTGCCTTTTCATAGCAAATCCGAAAATTGTTTAAATCCATGGGTGGTTAAGGTCACCAGAACCGGATTTTCTATCAAATTTATTGCTTTAATGCATTAGAAAAGCTACAGGCGTAAAAATCGCGAGTTTTTATACAGGGTCTACATCCAACTATGACCTTAGTTTGGGTTAATACAATAAAATACATAAAATCGAACAGTGTGTTACATTGTGTGTATTTGCATCATTCACCTCATTAAAAGAAAGCGAAAAGCAATCATTTTACACCATTTTTAATAATGAATCTTGGTAACAAATTTACAGCAAACTTTTTAAGAAGAAATCTGACAACGGTGCGCTTGAAACAAATTGAACATTGAAGTTTTGGCTACTGACAAATGACAGTGACAATAAGGAGAATATATAAACTTATTTACAAGATTTAATTTATTTAATGGGGCTATCAGTCGCTTTGAGTTTTAACCGGAAGAAAACGTAGGCCTCTTGTTCTTTGCAAAGGTCTACTAGTTATTATTTTCAGACGTGCATTGACTATATTTCTAGTGCTTTTTTTAAGTGGTTCGGCAAGAGCAATGGCAATTGTTGTGCACCAACAAACGTAAAAAGAAAATTATTAAATTACATACGTTTTTCTTGATTTGCGCAGCATATAGTGGTGTAGACTGTATTCTGGATGCTGCTTAGAATCAGTAAATATTTATTTTAAGTCAGTAATCGAATGGTTGTGTATTTACAATATTTTGAATTTAGTTTAGTTTGTTTTATCTTAAAACCATATATTCGGTAGATTTTTTCAGCGTACGGAAAGAATCGGAGATCGGGAAAATCTTTTCCGTGCGCCGCGCCGGCCGTTTCTGCGTGCTCACCTGAAAAATCCCATCTTACATTATTACTAAGAGAGATGAAAATAAGGTGTTTTCAAAGAAGTATAATAAAAAATACTAACCAGTTTTTTTAAGGGCAAAGGAAGATCAATCTGTTTAAGAGGAAACAGATCTCCTGATGGGAATGAGTTACACAGTAATGCAGTTCGCCAGACAAAGGAGTATTTGTAAAGCGACTTTTCTAGATGTTTTCAGTGGTACAACGAACGAGTGCGCTCTTGCCGTCTATCGCGACTATCTAACAGACGTTGCTGGGAGATGATGCAGACCAAATCCTGGGAAAATCTGCCGTGAAAATATCTGTAAAACAGGAATATCTCGGCTACATGTCTGCGGTATTCCAGACTATCCATATCCCGGGTTAACTCTGGGTCGCCAAAGAGACACACAGCTCTCTTCTAAATGGAATACAGCAGCAAGCTTCAGCGAAGCCGATTTTGCAATGTTACCAGCGTGGTCAAGCCAGGACATAATGCTGTTGATCGAAGCATCCAGAAGTCCGGTTGACGAGGATGAAGGAATTTCGAACCTGTCATAATGATATTAGGGCCCGCCGTATTGGCTTTCCTGGTAAACGTGGCTGCTTGGGTTTTTGCATTGAACTAGACCAAATTCCTGTCGCCTCAGGTTCGAACTTTCTCCAGATCTTGGTTTATTGTTACAATCAGCTCTTATCTGCGCTGATAAGCCTCAGACGCTGGTAAAGTTTCTTCTGATCTAAATTGGAAGACAAGGGTACTATCATCTGCAAAACTGTAAACAGGATTATTGTGTCCGGTCAGCAGATCATTACTATAGATGAGGAACAGAGTTGGTGAAAGTATTGGGCCCTAAGGCCCTCTCGCATTATTGTCGAATGTGTCTGGGATGTGACCATCAATTGCAATGTGCAGAGATCGGTTCTTAAGGAAACTGGCAAGTCAGCTGCAGAGAGATGCTGGCAGTCTGAAAGACGGCAGTTTGTTAAACCATCGGTCATGCTAAACTCTGACAAATGCCTTCGAAATGTCCAACGCAACTGCTCGAGATTCTTTGTAGTTCTCAATTGCCCTATTAAATATATGAGTGACATAGGCCAATATTTCTGCGGTCGTTTGCGGAAGCCGTATTGGTTATCGCCAATTATTTTGTTGGTCGCGAGGTACTTGAGTAGGTGCTGATTCCCTGCACGTTTGAGGGGGTGCTTTTTTTGAAACAGGTCGTACCTATTTGAGCGCGATTCCAAAAAGATGGGTAAATACCTTTTCGGTAAGACAGAGAAAACATTCTGTTAAAAAATGGGTGTTAGTTCGTTGGCAAAGTTCTTTAACACGATGCCAGGTATTCCATCTGGCCCCGATGCCTTTTGCGTTTGATTATTTTTTGAATGCCACGGTGGTGAAACTTAAATTCAGGTAGCGCTTTAAGATAGCGTCGCGTTATATATAAGACGGTAGAAAGAAAAGTTTTTGTCAAGTTATTACTTAGTGCCTTTGCTACCTACCAGAAATTCCTGGAGCCACATGGGAATTGCTAAAGTTTATTCCTGATTCTTTGATTGTGTTTGTCCTTAGTTTTGTCAATCACACGTTTGCATTCGTTTCTCGCTTCGATAAAATAACTGTGACTCTCAGCGGTCTGATTTTGCTGCCACTACTTGTAGGCTTGTTGTTTCCTACCTACGGCTCTTTCACATCTTCTGTGAAACCAGAGCTTTCCTATTTACTTGATGCAGTTTGGGATTTATGCTTCCATCCTGAGACGATTACTTGTGTAACCTATTCGCAGCAGACTGACGGTTCGTCAGTGCCAAAGCAGACGTCGAGCAAAGATAAATCCAGATAGAGCTCTCTTAGATCAGTCTAGTTTGCCCAATTGTAATGCCGGATTGTATGAGGCAATGGTGGATCCTTCTGTAGGAGTGGCAGTTCACAAACCGTTATAGTAAGTTTGGGGTCGCAAGTACCTAATGGCGGATCAACTGTAATTGCGTACTGGTCAGGATTTGGGGTTAGAAAAAGATCCAGGAGGGTGGCAAATGCACACCTCTCTGAGATCAGAATTGGTTCGTCTACAAGTTGAATAAGTTCACAGATGATGCAATTGCTTCCGCTTCTCTACCTTCGTTGTCGGTCTTGTGATGTTTGAGCCAGTTGGTGATATGGACATTGAAATCTCACAGAACGACTATTTCTGAATTGGGGTGGTCGACCTCTACTGAATCAAAATTGGTAGCTTGTGCTGTAAAAAAGCTTTGGTAGGCTCTATCGCTTGGAGGGCGAAAGGAACAGCATATGAATTCTATAGTAATGATGTATATATAAATTTGAAACGTTCTAATTTCATATTAAAATATTCATAATTGATTTTTTAAGATACCCTCAACAAATAATTAATAGCGCTAGCCCTCATTAGGTAAGATTTCATACTAACATTTTCTACGTTACTTGAATTGATGTCAGTCAACAAACAACTATGTTCACATTCTTCGGAAAAATTTTACCTAACTGCATCTCTCGTTATATTTGGTCTCCCTTCCCAGCTGTCTCCTCTTCATCACCACTGAAATTTATTATTAATATTCACTCTATAAACATAAATTCATAATAAGATATACCAAATAGTAATTATATTAGAAAAACATGTTAAACCGACTGATTTAGCTGAGACTTGATGGAAATTATTTGCGAGATTTGATAGGAAAACACAAAGATTTTAAATTTCCACAATTTACTTTAACAAAACCGTGTTATATGTTTGGGCACACGGATCCTTTTTTGCCTTTTTCAAAAAGGCACCGTGTGCCGAAACATATATCACGGTTTTGTTGAAGTCAATTGTGAAAATTTAAAACCTTCGGGTTTTACTTTAAAATTAAAAAAAATATATATTAATTAGCTTAGTAAATATTTTTTTCGATTAGGCACAGGGGGAAAATAGTTGCATATTTCCTATAAGGCAGAAAATATTTTGCTGCCAAGGGCGTAAACTGTAATAACTAAATGTCCCAAAAAATATATTTACTTTTAGTTGAGGCAAGCACGTGTGTGGGCCTCTTCCTCTTTTCTGAAAAATACTCAAGTTCAATGATATAGACCCAACCAGGCAGACTAAAATGAAAATTGCTGCATATGGACCGCAATCAAAAGGAGGAGTATTACTATATCATATAAAGTGTCTAATATGTGATGTGATGTGTGCGTTATTTATAAGTGTAATTAATTTTTTAAAACAACTTCATATCGAATAACAAATCCGTTGACAGGATGCTGGATGAGAATCAAATGGTAAGTGAAATTAAACTTTCAACCTACTCATTTTCGGATCGCAACACTATTCTCCATAAGTTATTAAAAAATGATAGAAAGACAGATATCTTCAAAGATTTTGAAACTTCTGGAGGGCCACAAAAGAACATCTATTGTCTAAATACATAACAGCATTTTAATTATTAAACTAACCTCTTTCTAAATTCATTAAAACTTGTAAAGACATATCATATTGCATCTTGAAATAAATATACTGCATGCTCGATTTTCTCTCTGTATAGATATCTAATCTACTCGTTGGTTTTGTAAAAAAAATTAACTAGATTGTGGCTAGTAGCAGTGTAGTGATGGGTCATAGGTATTGCTGGATGTATAATATAATCATGGTATTTTTTCGTTACTACCTCTAGCCTCTTACTCACGATGTTCACCTTTATTAGAATATGTTTTGCATTATATGATAATGTGTTGTGTAATGTGTATTTTATTAAATGATTAATATTCATTTTTAGATTAGTGCTGATGATCGTCAGGTAGGCCGAAACTAATTATAAATAAACTTCAAATTTACTAGCTTTTCAAAAACCTATAATCGCAAAAGTATCGCAAAAAAGTTTCTGATTATTATTCACTATTTAAGTATGATTTTCCCTAGTACATCAACGCAAAGTGCTTAACGTCAAAATATCGGAAGCAAGTGTTACGGTGTTAATTCCGTCAAATTCCTTTGGGTTAAGTCCATCCCCAGGCTTTACGTTATATTACCTATAATGGACCCCAAGGGAGAAATAAGCGGGTTCGAAAACACCTTTTCGGAAAGAGAATGATAGCTTACTGGGACGCTATTTGCATATTTATTATCAGCTTCTGATCTAAGAAGACACGAACGTCAGAATATACCTAAAAATTTCAATACTTTAAATTTGGATGGGAACGAGCTTATATTAAATACTGATTCGTTTATTTCAATTTATATTACTTATTATTTAATTCTATAAGGAAAATTGAGATAATAAAGTTATCCTATTTGCTTACATATAAATGTCTACGCTAATTGGAAATATATTTTTGCACAAAAAACATTAGCTTGGTGAAACGGTATTTTTACAGGGTCTTCTCGAGGATGCGGGCAATACCGCGGAATGTTAACGCTTTTTCCCTGCTTCCTTTAGCAGAAAAAGTAAAACATTTTTACAGCTTATAATACATTATTCTATAATATGGGATATATGAAACTATGAAACTCTGAAGGTCAATAAAACAAGGTCAATTTAATGTAAGAGGTACAAGCAGAAATCTGCTAATAAAGAGGTTGTTCTATTTTTTTTTTAAACAATATATGCTTAGTTAGCTAGCGTCTTCTAGGCACTTCGTAAGTGTTATATTGTTAAGATATTATTCGAATTAGCTAAGTTACTGCAATATTATTTCATTTATTTGAATTATTAATTCGTTTATTTGCAGTATCAATTGTTTCACTATTATAATTCAAATAAAAAGCCAATTTGTTACTATAAACTATAAATGCACTTTCCTTTTTAATAATAATTTTAATTTTAATTAAACTTTAATTTACTAAAAATATAAACTGAAAGATAACTAAGGGTGTATAG
>MU181921.1:176321-200543 GCA_016904865.1 Pissodes strobi | reverse complement strand
TTTAATTTACTAAAAATATAAACTGAAAGATAACTAAGGGTGTATAGATTCGTAGCAAGCTGATTAAAATTTATTTCCAAGTGAAGTTGTTGTGAAAAGGTGCAAAATAAAAGATTAGAGATTTCAAATAAACAATTATTCTATTCAGATTTCCTTCTAACAAAAATAAGGGTTGAAACTTAAGATTCCATTGAATTTTCTTGGTGATAGTTGCCATAGTCAACTTATGTTTCCTCCGCGCTTCCTGGAGAGTGTTACTGAAACTTGCTGCCGTGCCGAGGATCTGTTCTGTGACGTCACTGGAAGCTGTCCTGGTAAGGCGAGTGCGTGCGGACAAAAAACAGTACAAGGCAGTTAAAGAGTTCACCAAGAATGTTGTACAACTCGGTTTCAATTTGGCGGAGAGGCGCTTGTCTAAGCTTAGGTTTTTAATACAGAACTTGGCAAGAGATAGTGAGAAATAATTCTCCTCAATTAACAATGCTGAAAAGTGCCAAAATACGCTGAAGGAAAATTTATGATGTTTAATTAAATATGCCTCCGCAAATTTGCACAGAATTGTTTAGACTGCAGACAATTATGGTTTTAAATTAAACAGTGAACAGATTAAAAATAATAAATAAAATAAAGCCAAGAAATATGTCATGAACAGTGTTTCAATTAAGCAAAAAAAAAAACAATTACAATAATCAGGCAAAAAACAACAAATTTAAACATATAATCGGAATGCAATTATTGCCTGAAAGCTACTTTCTAACTTAAAAATCATACCCACGGCAAAAGGCAACGTGGTATATGAAACGATAGTAAACAGATATCAGATATTCACGAGCTTATTTAACATACCCACGGCAAAAGACAACGTAGTATGTGAAACGATAGTAGGCAGATATCAGAGCTTCACAAGCTTAGTAGCTTTATTCTGCCTACAGACTTTTCGATATAGAAAACATGAAATCAAAATCACATAACGCAAGAAATAATGAAAATTGCAAGCCTACCTTCTCAACCTCTCGACTTGGTCGTCGGTACATGATAGATCTAAAATTCTTGTCCTACCTTTCCATCAGAGTCACATCTCAAAAAAATTGCACCGACGCGCAGTCCTCACAAATGTTTTACCTTTTTCCACCGTACGAAGCGACCGATCTTGTTTTCATCAATTTTAGATAATGTATTTTACTGCTGTAATTATGTAGATTCAACTCATAATATTAATTTTTATTTTATATTAACTAGATAATTATCGACTGATATATTTAAAAGATACAAATTAGTTTTAAATGAACCTGCGGGGGCAACATAAGAATTCAGAATTTATTAATATTTTCGTACTACTTAATGCGGAATTTTCCATACTGTTGCTACCAGGTCGGTTCAGACAGTAATTCAAAATAGGTTGAAGATGAAAAGTTATTATTTCAAACCAAAAATTAATACAAGCGAACTCGGAACAACTTGATGTTACAGAATTGTTAAAATTTCCGTAACAATATACAGAAATTTTTTCTACTGGCGTGTTATAAAATATATGTAAACATTTGTCATCTGTGTTCCCATGGCACTATCAGCTGATTTTGCTTTTTTACCATCATATAATAAAATGTCATAAAATGTCACCATGTTCAAAAGTAAGCTTACAGCAAGTTAAAATGTTTATTACCTACTAAGATAATTTCACACAACATTTTTAAAGAAAAACGCAAAAGTTCTTTAGAATTTTCCTATTTTTCATTGTATTATAATATAATGATTGACTCATCCTGTGATATGGATATAGAAAAACAGCAGAAGTACTTACTTACTTTGGTTCTACGAACACAAGCAAGTTATACGAAGAAATTTACAAAAGGCTTGACGCCTGATATAAATATGCAAATTTAGAAAGCACGCCTAAAAAGGTGATAATGACTTATATTTCCAAATTGACGACGGTGTACAAGCGCTCTACGTTACGCAGTAATTATTACTCTATGTCGCTACCAATGATATACTTAAACAAAAATATAAATATAAAAATCTTTAGGAATATTTTTGCATTTCTGAATAGGCCTAAAAATCCTATATTTTTTCTAAACAAGAAGATGATCGTTTTATTGAGGAAGCTGGCGACAAAGATTCTTTATTGGCGAAAGTTGTTTTAATTGTTGATATTTGTGGTACGTGACGCAAGGAAGAACTGACAAAACTTCGTTTAAAATATATTTAAAGATAAAGCTACTTCTATCAAAATAAGCATATCCAGCAAAATTGCGAATGTTCCGAGAATATTTGCCATATCTGAAGGTTTTATTGATGGAGAAACCTTTTAGAGATATTTCGCAAGTATGCTAAGCTCCGTCCTCCTCATAGCGATTCATCAAAGATTTTTTTAACATATAAACAATCAAATGTTGCGATGCCCAAAGAACTTGCGGAGGTTTGAAGCCTCCCTTTGGCAAAATAAAATATTGGGAAGCATTGTTTTCGATGGTGTACAGAATAGTTCCTAGTGGATTCAGAAGCTGACATGACAATGCTTAAATGGCAAGGGAATTGGCGTTTAAGTTTTGACGCAGAAGGATGGAAGGAATTATAGCAGCTCTTTTGAAGATAAGAAAAAAAACGCAAAGACAATTTTGGGTTAAAAAGAAGCAACAAGTGTTGAGAAAAGCAGAACTGATGCATCATCCACTATAATGAAAACATCGCTGAAGTCATGCATCAAATTTTACCTCTATTCAGATTAAGAAAGAAAAGCATTTGTAATTTCTAATAAGACACTAAGTGTAAACATTTCTAACTTAAGTAACTTATTGTTTATATTTATAATAAATGATTTTATTTTACGCACAATTCGCTAACCATGTTATTTTTGTTTGCTCGACACAAGCACAAAAGGAAAATCCTATACCATTCAAGAGCGGTGCGTGTGCTGAGAACACGGTGAACGTTGGACTTGAAGCGCAGTAAGTCGTACTTTTCGGGAAAGACGTTACTCGAAAGTCCATTCCAGAGCAAGGCAATCTCCCAGACATAGATATTCCGCAACAGCGACGACGTCCTAGGTGTTTGCAGCTGTATTGTATGAGCAGCTTCTGCCTGTTCGATCGAGCAATTTTTAGAAAAGCTGATTGCTTGAGGAAAATCTACGCCAAAAGCTATATTAGGAGACATAGTTGAATAAAACATGAGTTGAATATTTAAACTTTTTGCCATTTAGAGTTTTGACACGATACCACATAATATTTTATTACTGGAAAACCGAATAATCTAGAGCAACCAGACATTCGTATATTAAAAACAAAACATAAGAAAAAATCGCATCAATCCGATTTAAAATGTCGAATTCTTGATTTTTTATTTTCAATTTGAATGTTCTACATTAAGCGTGCGTGCCAGCCAATCTCAGATTTCTTGCGATCGCTGCTATATACGAGAAAATCGGGGTTAAATGAAACGTACAGAAAATCGCAAAATATTTTTAATATTTCGGCCATTTTACGAGTGAATAGATTATGGTAACTTTGAAGTAATATGTGTTCCAATATTTAAACATGACGTAAGCGTAGGGTGCCAATTATGTAACACTATTTGATAATTGCTTAATAGGCGGTCCATATGCCAGATTTACTCAGATTAAAAGTGTGGGTCTATGACTTGTCAGTTAGGTGGGCGGAATCATAAGTGACAGCTCGTTTCTACACCTTCCGTAATAGTATCGATAGTAAAGAGTAGGTCTGCCATTTTTATTCAATATTCAAGGCCATCAAGGTATTTAATCAATTCTGGGTCATCCACAAGACCGCTCTCCTCTGTATGGAGTCTAACATCGCGAGCAATATACAACTGTTTTGCTCTATAGAGTGCTCCTAGCTTTTATACTGTTGCATTAGCGATTTTGGTGATGTTGGTTCTGGTCCAAGGACAATTCGCACTGGGCATGCGAAGCGCATAAGCAGCACCCTCAGAAAGTTTATATATTAACATCATCTTGGGTCCATTTTTTTTAAGAAAACCTTACGGCCGAACCCTATCTAGATTTCCTAACATTTGACCTGATACCTTTCTCTAACTATGATTTTTCCTAATGAAGTAGACGCAGATATACCGAATGAAAGAGTTTGGCTCCAACAAGATAGTGCTCCCCGCATCTTGGTATTAATGTTCCAAGATACTTGGGTGAAATATTTCCAAATCGGTGAATTGGTAGACGGGTTACAGTTGAATAGCTGCGACTTAACGCTCCTGGATTATTTTGATGGTGATATATATTTTTTATAGTCGTGGCACACACACTAAAGGGAGATCCTATAGCACTCGACGAGCGGTGTGTGTGCAAAGATGTTGATAGACACGGTTCTTGAAGAGTTGTAGGTTGTAATTAGGGAAAAACAGATGTCCTGGGAGTGAGTTTCACAGTGATGCAGTGCGCCAGACAAAGGAGTTCTTGTAAAGCGATGTTCTAGGTGTTTCCAGTTGTACGGCGAACTGGTGCGCTCTTGCTGTCTGTCGTGACTCTGGCAGCGCAGCGAATCCAGATTCCGGGTCAACTCCTAGTCGCCGACAAGACGCACGGCTCTCTTCTGAATGGAATCCATCAGCTTTAGGTGTGCTCTGCTGCGGCATACCAGATGTGTGAGCAATATTCTAAGCATGGTCTTATTTGCGCTTTGTAGAGCAAGAGCAACTGCTGCGATGTATACAGTTTTTTGTTGAGAAATAGCGCACCAAACTTGTGGGAGGCTGATTTTGCCATGTTAGCAACGTGATTATGCCAGGATATATTGCTGTTGATCGAGACACCCAGCAGTTCGATTGACGAGGATGAAGGAATGGTCGATTCTGCCATAATGATGTCAGGGCCTGCCGAATTGGCCCTCTTGGTAAACGTGGCTGCTGCAAAGACCCTTTGAACTGAATCAAATTTCTATCGCCCCAAGTGTGATCTTTCTCCATGTCTTGATTAATTGCTGTAATCTGCTCCTGTCTGAGGTGATAACTCTCAGTCGCTGGTAAAAGTTTTTCTGTTCTAAATTCTAAATTGGAAGACAAGGGTGCTGTCATCTGCAAAACTGTAAATAGGATTATTCGTGTCAGTCAGCAGATCATTTATATAGATGAGGAACAGAGTTAGTGAAAGTATTGCGCCTGACGCACGCCCGTGAAGATGGGTAAATCCCTTTTCTGTAAAGAGAAAAAAGCCTGAATAAACGGGTGTTAGTTCGTTAGCGCAGTTCTTTAACACGATGACAGGTATTCCGTCCGGTCCTGATACCTTTTGGGTATCTAGTTCTTTAAGAATTCTACGAATATCATGGTGATGAAACCTGACTTCCGCCATGGTAGTATTGATGTTCGATATGGTGGGGAGAGCCTTGCCATGGGGGTCGTCTAAGTTAAAGTGCGATGAAAACATTTTGGCGGGCATGTTTGCTTTTCCTTTGGCTGTAATCGCTGTGATGCCACGTTCGTCTGTCAAAGGTGGGAGAGGCCTTTTTGTAAAGTATTACTGCCTATGCTACCGACCAGAAATTTCTGGAGCCACTGGAGCATTACAAAAGTTTATTCCTGATCCTTTGATTGTGTTTGTCCATAGTTTCGTCGATCTACCTACAGCTCATTCGCATCTTCCGTCGAACCAGGGCTTTCATTTCGTTGGTAACTTGATGGAATTTGGGATGTATGCTTCCATTCCTGAGGACATTACTTGCGTAATCTCTCCGCAGCATACTGACGGATCGTTAGTGCCAAAGCAGACGTCGAGCCAAGGCGAATCTAGGTAGAACTCCCTTAGATCGTCCTAGTTTGCAGAATTGTAATGCCAGTGGCAATCCACAAACCATTGTAATAAGTTTGTGGTCGGAGGTGCCTAATGGCGGACCAACTGTAATTGCTACTGGTCACGATTGGTGGTTAGAAAAATATCCAGGACGGCCGCGAATTCGCCACTCTCTGATATTCGAGTTGGGTTAGTCTACAAGTTGAGTAAGCCCGCAGCTGATGGCAAATGCTTCAGCTTCTCTGCCTTCGTTGTCGGTCTTGTTGTGATGTTTGAGCTAGTTGGTGTTGTGGGCACTGAAGTCTTCCAGAACGATTGTTTCTGAATTGGGGTGATGGACCTGTATTGAGCTTGAGTAGCTAGTGTTGTAAAAAAAGCTTTGGTACAACATTATAAACTTGGTTACTCCCTTGGCTGTGAACTTGAGCCACATGATGTCAAGGTTGTTCGTTTCGAGTGTTTCCTCGCGGTGACATAAAAGGGCGCTTCGGACAAAAAGGCATATTACATGTTGTTTTTGTAGAACATATTTGTGTTTCTGTAAGGGCTAGTATGTGTGGTCTATTTGCTTCTAGATGTTGGTGTACAGAATTTATGTTTGTATTTACGCCTCTTATGTTGCATAAATCTATTCTAAATTGATTCGGTATATTTGCTGTCTGTGAAATGCGGAATGAAGGGTCCCAGGGCCACCCAGCGCCCGGAGATCTGAAAGGCCGGGGAGTCTACTTCCGGAATATTTTGATCCTGGAAGCACCATCATGTCCATCTCCATATATTCCTACTGTGGAATCCGGAACCCAAGTCAACATCCATTACAGTGTATCAGCATTTAAAAAAATTACTTGCCTAAAAACTATGAATTCTATTCCAGACTTTTGGCCATCCCTGCTTATTCTCAGCTTCGAAGTTTATGTTTTGTTGTTTGTTAAATAAATGTAAGTGAAATTTCCCTTGTAATATTGAAAAGCGCAACATTTTTCTTCGAAAGGCGCACGGTTTTCGAATTTAATATTATGTAACTGATATTGTTCAGGTATTACATACAAGCTGTTTTTAGACTTAAAATGAACTAGCAAAATATTACAAGAAATCCAATTAATATTTTTCTTTATATACGTATCGTCCTTAATGACGATTTCTGATTAGAAAATAGACTATTAAAAAAATCAGACTACTACAAATAAACTTTAAATAAATGAGTAACAAAACAAACTGTACATTTATTAATAAGTAAACTTTTCTGATATTTTCATGGTTCAGCTGAATAACGATCGGAAAATTAATATACCTTTTTTTTATAAGTGGAATAAAACGCTATTTTATCGATAACTACAAGTTTACTCAGTTTTCAGAAAAACTGGTTGTATACCAACAAAGAGAGTTTATTTGGCGCAAATATGACTTTTATATAAGCAATATACCATTTTTAAATAATGGTTAACCTTATTTCTCTAAATCTATACAATACTTACTCGTAAATATCTGAAAAGTCTATTTGGTGTCAAAGACACGGCCATGCGTTGCATTTTAATATTCCGTTTTCCGAGCCCCGATGTCGCTTTGGTGTTGTGTCTTTGGAAAGCAGACGAAAAGTCTATGATTTTTTCTATTTCTGTATAAAATTGTTAAATAGGCACATGGAATCTCCGGCAATCCTTCAAAATGTTGGTTTGTATGCCTCTGAAAGAAATCTTAGATCTTTTGAGCTATTTTATATTATATTCAGAAATTCAAATTGCCCACAAAATTCCACTCTATGTAGAGTCATGTAGAATTCAATGCCTACTCAGAGACAATTGATCTGTTTTCTATGTCATATTTTGTGATTACCAAAAAGTTAAAAAACATTATGGTAATTATTCGTTGACTATGCATCACCTGTTTTAAGTAATCCATTTTGTTTTTATTTTTATTTCACTTATTTAATTTGTTTTGGTTTTTTCTTTAGTGTAGAATTTAGTATTATAAAATAGACTGAACTGCTACTAAATTTGCAAATCTTCTTAAGGATACCGTGGTGAGTTTATACCTATTTGTATCCCTGTGGTACTTAAATAAATTAAAAATAAATAAATAAATAAATAAATAAACATAATATGATTTGAAATATTTCGCTAGTAAAATTTAAATTTTCTTCGTTTACGCCACTGAACTTTTGACTTAGTTTTTTTACATTATTCTTGTAATAAAATTCGAACAATATGTATAGAAAAAGCACGCCAAATGATTGCGTTTAGCCGCAGATATACAATTCTCTAAAATATCCCTGTCAGTAAGTGTTATATTTTAATTTATTTAGGCCCTTTCTTGACACTTATTAGCGCTTTTATACGTAATAAAGATATCTCTGAGTAAAATATATTTTATAGAATTTTCCATCAAAACTAAAATTCGTTGATAAACCTTAGTTTGAACGCTGCCGCCGCCCTGCTATAAACAATTCATCTAAAAGCATAATATATTATAACTATTGTGTGCCGAAACAGAAATGAATCCGCTAAACTTTATGTTATTTAAATCTGAGAAACTGATATTTAAAACAAAATAAAACTTTTTTTTTACAAAAATTTTATTAGCGATTACCCTGGGTACATGAGGAAAACGACCAATGAAGATGAATTAAGTGTCATCAGTAGTTAAAAACCAATAAGAAAGATTATTCAACAATAATTGCCCTTGAGTCAACATTATGACGTGATACCAGAATAAATTCTATTAAGCATAACTTTCATTATTATTCTGTTGCAAAACCAGTTTTTTAACAGCCAGCTACAACCAGTATAAGTAGTTTATGATTGTCGATGGGTAGTTTGATTAATCTCTCAGGTCTCCAGTCCTGAAAGAATTAGGTAACTCTCCATAGGGCTACCGCTAAGAAGTAGTAAGCATAGTTATAAAATCTGGTACTTGTAATTCCATAACAAAAAAGGGTTGAGTTAGTTTGGGTTAGAACACTATTTGCGGCAAGACGGAAGACCTGGGAAATATAGTCGACAAATGAAATGTAGTCTAATTTTGTCTTTGCAATATTCGATAATAAGTGAAAAAGAGGCTATAAATTTATTGGTAATGATAACATACTTTCAATCTGTGATAACCGCTCATTAACAATTAAATGCAAAACTAATATCATTATTTCATCTTTATGGTCGAATCTAGTCACCAATAATAATATCGCAACATGCATCTCTGATGTGCCGTTTATAGCTGAACCACAATAGCTCAATACAAATCCCAGGATGAGAATTCCAGCTCGATTTCTGCGGATAAATTTCAGCCTCGGATTTTCAATTATCCCTCCTATGTTACCGAGAAGCGCTATCCTTAACAGAAAAACACGTCTTGACGCAAACAATGACATGGTGGATTTCATCTCAGAGCGACCAATAATAACAAGTTATTAATTCAATTAATGAAGGGTTTATTAATAGTTAACCATAGTTATTCTCATTTTTAATAAACAAATTAGAATTTTTATCCGTACTGCATTACAGACATTGATAAATATACAAATGTAAAATTGGGAACAAATTTGGGCATTGGCTCAGATGAAGTTAAAATTTTTGTAATCGGAACTAAAAATGAATCATCGAAATGCGTGAATATGTCCGCGTCGGCTGTGATAAGACATGGCGAGATTGCAACCAAAAATTATTTATTCAACTTTAAACTTCAATGTCTCGTCTTATGGAATGTTAAAAATTATAAACACTTGAAAAACGCATTAATTCGTATTCATAAAAACTGCTTTTTATTTGTTGTCTACATTTCAATTCAATTAACTAACCCAAAGGTCGAGTTTATGTATGAAATCTTTATTTCGAATAAATGTTAAAAACATAAGTAACTAAAAAGAACAAAATTGATTATAAAATATTCTGAAATTCGAAAGTATTCGATGTTGCCGAATGATAACGCCAGGCTCCTTTGGCTACCTGTCCAAGTAATAACACAAAATCTAAAGGAGATTAAATATCGACAAATAGTTGCTTTGCATTCTTCACCTGCGCATCTAATTTTGTTTGATTTGTAATGGATTCATGCACTTTGTATGGTCACATCGCACATCCAGGTAATCAAGCTCCAGTACCATATTCTCGTCAACCAGGTCTGTGCAGTGGAGGGCATGGTTATATTTTCTAATAAGACATGGGCAGTGTATATTTCCAGACGTACTAAAAAAAAGCAGTGGTAGCTTAAATTTTTAAAAAGGGAAATGTTTAGGACTTGTCCAATTATAGACCAATTTCCATATTGCCAGTTTTTTCTAAAGTCCTTCAAAAGTGTATGGCCCTAAGGATATGTCAATTTTTTGAATCACACTGTATATTCACACACTCTAAGTTTGGCATTCGCAGGGACGGGGTACATCTATGAGAATACTGGACCTCGTGACGGACATACTGGGGGCTTTTGAGGATAACAGTTTCTTGACAACAACTTTATATCACCTTAGTAAGGTCTTCGACTGTGTCTAATTTAAAAAATTAAATATTTATTACTTCCTTCTAGATAGCCTGGCAATTGTTAAATATTTTCTGAGCAACAGATCCCGAGCTCTGTCGGTGAGTGGTGAGCAGTCTGATGAAAGAGTAGTCAGTGTTGGGTGTTGGGGTTCCACAGGGGTCTGTCTTGGGATCTCTGCTCCTTTTTATATTACGTCAATGACTTACTTCATGCTGATCGACCAGGAAGGTTTACTCCGTTTGCAGACGACACCACGTTATCAGTTACAGCAGAAAATCGAGAGGAATCGCTGGCAGGGGCTGCGGGGTTTCGGTCCAGGGTTGAGAACTGGTTTGCTGCAAACCAACTTTTTCTGAATGCGTCAAAGACGGAACAGGTAATATTTTTACTGAGACAGCTCCCACAAGAGGAAATGGAGAGGTCGGTTAGATTTTTGGGAGTACATCTTGGCCCTAGGTCCTGCTCTAATATCTTCATGCTAAAAAGTTTGTCACATTGTGTTACGAATGAGATACTGAGGCAGGTCTACTTTTGTCTCTTGAGTAGCAATATTACATACGTAATACTGATATGTGGTCATGCAAGTGGAGGAGCTCTCATATTCAGGCTTCAGAGAAGGGCGGCGAGATTGGTCTCCGGCATCGCCTATAGGGCTGATTCTAGCGACGCATTCAAGGAACACTGAATGCTGACATTTTCATCTGCATATATTTTGGAAACCTCTTGCATGTCAGAAGGAACATTGACTCTTATGCAGCGCATCAGGATGCAACACCACAATACTAGGACTAAAACTGGTTTAGTTCCTATATACCACCGTTTTAAACTTTGTCAGAATCCCCAGGGTGTCTAGCTGTTAGATTTTTCAATAAGCTGCCGGATTATGACTACTGCATGGAAGCCCAAAAAAAATATGATTACTATTATGATCATGATTAAGACTTGACCAAAATAGATGATATTATCCTAAACTAATTTATATATTAGAAGTGGCTTATCGATGCAACTTAAACAACTCTGGTGTATAATTAAGTTGAGGTTTCGAATCTTCGGTAAAGTGCACTACAACAGGGTTTGGGAAAGTTTTGGTTACCTTTGGTATTTTGGGTAAAACTCTGTAGTAGTCTGGTGCATAAACCATCCAACTTGGCTCCGTTTTTGAGAGCAAAATTCAGATTGTCACTGGTGGTGGTTTCAACACAAAATCATCTTGAACTACTGGTCCTAGTGACTATGGCGGGGTTACTCATATCATAAGTTGCGTAAGCAAATTTTTATATCATATTTCCTTCCTGCATACGTTTTAGCCGAAATTAATGTCATGCTCTTTTTTCCAATATGGTGTCAGTGCTTTCTCTATATCAAGGTAGTGTTTGCATACATCTGATACCTAGTATGTCTTGGAATTGAAATTATTTATTTAATTAATATAAAAGCTAGAGAATTGGGCGATATCAGATTAGAGACAGAATTATTCGAGAGGAGACTGGAGTTATCCCATTCCTTGGTGATTTTGTGCCGTTAGTATATCTGGGTGTCTTTTCTTATGTGCTTTAGCATGGAGTAGTTGATGAACAAACGGATACAATTAAGTTATCGAATACTACAATGAAATTCCTGTAAAGTGTTCTTAGCTCTTAAAAGCCAAAAACTAAAATTTACTTATTCTAGAACGTAAGAAAGCTATCGATTTGAGCTTCTGCTTAAAAGCAGAACGCGCATAATATCAACTCCCTCAATGCCGCAAGAAGGGTAATAATTTATTTTGAACCCTTGATTTATTAAACGTAGCATGTACATTTTTTGCTTTCGGTTTCCCATTATAATTATTATATCTACCCCTTCTGGAAAAACAGAGATTTATCGGAAAACTTCAACTGCAGCTTCCACGCCCGTTTTTCCATATTTTTATGACACATTTTTTTCTCGTAACATAAAAAAAAATAATGTGTTTTTTTATAATCGTGGTTTAAGTGCATCGAAAGGAAAACATTATGCTCTATTTAGTTACGTTATTTGGTTTTCTAATGCAGCTCAGTTTTAGTTTCTGTTTACTTTAATAATAATTAATGAAGCCAATGCAGGGATTATAATTATGGTTTCTTGAGAATATCATTTTACCTTTCCAATCCATACGTAGTACCCGGGGCTGATACAATTAGAAGCAGATAAATAGGTAGGCGGTTTCAGAATAGTTATGACACGTTCTCAAAGATATTCATAAAGCTGGTCTTAAATAAATTTGATGAATATGAAGTTGAAGTTTTTCCCAATAAATGTATGGACTATGTTATTTTACAGGTTAGAATACGTTCTATTTTGCTGCCTTTGTAAGACGGAGTATGTCCCTTTAATTTTGCTGAGCAATAACGACTTGTGAAATTGTGAGTGATCGAACAAAATTGGCATAAAGTTTTCGTAATCGGAAACCAAGGATAGTGAACTAACGAGAATTACTCTGTCATTAAATTATTTCTGTAAAACCGAACGCCTTGTCCGTGTGCGCCCTAAGATTTGTTTTGGAAATTTAAAATAAATTAATATCATAAACATTTGTACCTACGGAGGATAAAAGACTGGATATTGAAGTTTCTACTGACATTTTTAGCGTTTTTTCTATTTAAGTTAGGCGGTTGATAGGACCCAACTGGCCAGTGTTTGAAAGAATGGAACTCTAACACATATACTTTTGATTGTCCTATGTTTTGCCATGATGTGTGTTGATTAAAAACTCGTACATATGAATACCTGTTAGTAACCAGAATAAAGTTACTCCTTAGTATAGCTGTAGGCTTATTGGAGCTTCCTATGCCCAAAACTGTAGCATATGAGCATTTTGATTCTATGTGACACGAATTTGTGGCATTAAAGTTGTGGTATAAGCCTACCTACCGTCGACGTACCGGCCGCCATTGCCATTCAGAAATTCCTAAGATCAACAGTGTTTGCTAGAGTGGGACTACCCGCATTTAACGGTATGCCAGATGCGCATTATGAATTCATACCGCGCTAAAACACTCCAATGTGTTAAAATACAGGAGGAATTAAATGAACCATTTTTGTCAAGATAGTTTAATAATCCTACCTTGCGCCAGCACAGAAATCACGTAGGGATTTACGAACGCGTATTATGAATTCATACTGCGCTGCAACACTCCAATTTGTTAAAATACAGGAAAGCAAAATATTTCACTTTTCGCATGGCCCTCCGCTCGCTTCGCTCGCTACGGGGGCTCAAGAAAACGAAACTAACCAGATGCTAACCCAAACTAACCCCAGACATACCCAAAATCAAGAAAAAAACTGAACCCAACACATATTCACTTTTCGCATGGCCTTCCGCTCGCTTAGCTCGCGACGGTGGCTCAAGAAAAGAAGACTAACCAGGTGCTAACCCAAACTAACCCAAGACATACCCAAAATCGAGAAAAAAAAACAGAAAAGAAAACTAACCAGGTGCTAACCCAAACTAACCCAAGACATACCCAAAATAAGAAAAAAAAACTGTTTAGAAACACCCTTAAAAAATTAAAAAGAAGCAACGGGGTTTGAACCCGGGCCGCCGAAGGCCGCCGATTTGGGACCTAACCATCTAGACCTCTCGACCACGAGGGCTCTTGCTGCAAATTGATTGCATCGCGAAGACATCTAATTCCTCCTGTGTTGCAGCGCAGTATGAATTCATAATCAAATGCTTATAAATTCCGCCTGGACTTCAACACATAGTTCGCGTATAGTTTAAAACCTCACAAGATGGCTATGATATTCAGTTTTGTTACTACGCTTCAGCATAATGACCGTGCTGTCACGTAGTAGGAAGTACTAATACGCATGCCAGATACTACTTATATGTATTAAAAAAATTGATCTTTTTCTGACGCAAATTGATTTTCTATTAGATTTCGTTCATTAAATTATGTTCACAAAAACCGCAGTGATCCAATTCTTTTTTCATTCCCTGGAGTGTTTTGCCTATGACATTCTTCCTTAGTTATTGGCAATTTAAAAGAGTATTTTCATTTCTTAAATTGCTAATAGCCAAGATAGTATATGTAAAAACAGATGGAAAACGCCAAAGGTATAGCTGTTGAAGTGGAGTATTGCTGACTTTTTTGATCTATTAACATAATGGGCCATATTTAATATGCAACCAATTTGCACAAGAATAAGTAAGACCCAATATTAGGTCGCTCATTTCAATACATACAATGACATTAAAGATTCAATAGCAATTATATTTGATTAATTAAGAGGAACTAATAATGCAATATTAGCCATATTTCATTCAATAATATAAAATATTGCATAAAAATATAATACTCTTTAAGGAAAGAACATTATACTCCCATGAAGCAGACTTAGCGTTAAATTAATTATGTAGGTAATGTGCCGAATGGAACATTCTAATTTGAATCGTTTAATGAAATCCAATGACATTATTTGAAACAATACTAGTGCAATATTACTGAAGAACATTCAATAAAGAATGTCATTAAATTAAGTGGTATGTTTTTGAGAGAACAATAATCTTCTTTTACTGCATCAACCAGGATAGGGGCATGGAAATACTTCCAAATACATATTACGTTGAGCAATTTTCTGATTAGATTTTCCGTCCATCACAATCGGCTGCGTAGTCCTAATAGTTGAAGGGCCGTAAAAAAATCGGATAAAGAAAGAAAGATATGGAAAACCTGAATAAAAAATAAGTATGTTTTGGGTGGGGCAGGAAGTACATATTGTACCTAATGATTTTGCGCTGTAGAGATAATACTGATGTATAATAAAATGTATAATAAATATCATGCTAGGTTCAATTCAAATTTTGCTAAGACACACTATTAAGTTTTGATATGGAACCTTTGGCAAAGGAACCTTTGACAAAATGCACTACAACACAATTTTATCTATATTTCTGAAACAGAATCTTTAAACTTGTTGCGCGTTTCGTTAACCCAAACTAACCACGTTAGCATCACCATGAGATTAATGTAACTTATTAAAACTAAATTCACGATCAATATAACTCTATTTTATGCTAACTATATGCTTAATAAAACGAAACCAAATAGAAACAATTCTGGGATCCTAATAGTCATGCTCAATCAACCAATAAAATGAACTATATGGAATAGGCACTTTATCCCTATTTAACCTTTCAGGACTGGCGTGAATTTTCTGTAGTCCGGGGATATAAAAAGGTTTGCAATTATTTTTGTTTCTATATAAAAAACAACAATGCATTCGAAACGTTAAACATATAAAAACATACAATTTTAGCTTTATTATAAATACAGCAGAGAAGTTAACACTCGTAAACTAGATACAAAAAACATAAAATCACCGTAGATATTTACATACGAACAAAATATAAACTTATCATAAAACTAGATAAAACTATTCACTGTGACATTTCAAATATATAGGTGTCAAATATTCCAGAAACATAAACTTTCCATGTTATGCAGGCAGAATGCGTTGGTCGTTTTTTTCTCCTCTCGCAGTAACTGCAGCGGCCTCTTGGCATTTGGTGGACCAGGTGCAACAGCATTATCAGTTTGAAAAATTTCTTTAATTCTTGCTCTTATAGTTCGCTGTTGAGAAGTTTAAGTTCCGCGAAAACGAATATGATTTTCAGCTAACTGGAAAGATGGCCGGTGTACAAAACCATGAATTTTACTTCAGCTATATTTAAGATGGAAAAAATAACCATTGGCCACCTTCTGTATTTCTAGAGCAATCATAGGCCGCACACATTTTGTCCTTTTTTTTTCAACAACGTCTGTTGGCTTTGTATTTCGCTCACGGGAATAATTATCTGATTTTTCCAAATACGTTGATTTGTAAACTCCACGATCGTCCCTAGAATTTGCAAATCAAAGAAGTGCTTTCAAATTTAATTTTTTTTATCTCTTCCAACAAAAAGTGGCCCCTTCGATGGTGCCACTGGCACTTGCTCTTCATTTTCAATGTCAGAAATTTTCTGCTCCATATCTGAATGTAGTTTTTGGGTATATCTTCTTTTTTATCGTCTTCATCCTCGTAATTCAGAAGTTCCCCTTCCTCGTCTTCGGCCAAACATTCTAACATAAGTTTATTCAATCTCTTCTGCTGTTTTTCATATAAACTCATCTGAACATTTACGAAAAAAACCGCACTCAGTCTAAAACGTTTCCATATACCCTACCGTGTAAATTATGTATGTACGAATATAACACAGAACAAAAATCATATGCCCTATGACATCAGCATCGCCATTTTAAATTTCTAAATTTTGACCACCAATATTTTATAAATAATCTATTTATTTCACCTTTTTTATTGGCTATGGTCTTTTACGCTGTAGCGAAGCTCAAATATGTGAAAACTCAATCCATTAAAGATCTCACAAAATAGCGACAAACCACATCTCAAAAATAAACAAATTAATTAAATTGCTAAAATTGGAATATTAACCGAAAATCTGTAAAATTGATATTTAATATGTATTTTGTGTCGCTGGTTGTCTGCTCAAGTCAACTAATTTTAAAGTGAAGAATTGGTGATAAGTATTTAAATTTAAGAGAGTAAATTTTGTTTTTAGGCAATTAGGCTAGAATTGACTCAAACTAACCCGAAAATCGCTGGCGTTGGAAAAGGCATATTCAAATTCAAATTACATGGATTGCAGATCTTTTATACTAAGCTTCATTGAATATTTACTCAATATTTTAAAAACATGTTTAGATAACAAGCATAATAACTATCTCTCAAGATCAAATACCAAGTTTAAACTTTTGACTTGGAGTTCTCTAACAATACCGCAACTTTCTCAATATACAGTTACGAATCCCATAATTATAACTGCCACAGTTAACACGTCTGGCCTTCCATAGCTGTCATGGAGCCACACAAACCCATTTGTTAATGGCGGCAATTATTTTAATTAGTTAGGAGTGCGCATGTTGACAAAGCGTCATCTAGCTAATTAATTACTGTGGTAGTACGGCGAATAGTTTAAAGAGTCTCATAGGCTATATTGTATTTCCGGTCATGCATGTAACGACGGCAAATGCATTGAAACACTTCTTTTCGCGTGTTTCACATATGCTAGGCATGCCCTGACAGGTTATACGTTAGAAAACATGATTAACAAGATGCTTTGATAAAACAATAACAATGCTTATTGGTCAAAAACTGAACAAATTTGCACCGTAGTCGATTATGATAATGCGCATATCCTTTCATTTGAGATGTATTTTGAATTGTTTCTAAAAGTTCTGGTGTGTTATTTACTCTAAGTGAGCCTTTAGTGTTTTAATGGGAGATTAGTTTATTTTAATTTCATTTAGATTAGTAGTTAAGTGCAGTACACTTAACTACTGACCAGATTAACTTTGAGATCACTTTACTTAGAACTTTGACAAATTTATTTCAGCTTTGACTTTAATACTTAGAAGGAGAACCCAGTGGAAAATCCATCTATGGAAACATATGGTCACTGAGTCAGAATTTTAGATTTTGGCTTTTCACACTATGGGACCGGACCGCCTCGACTGAATAGGGTTCGGGTTATAGGGCTAGAACAGCCATAGCCGTTTGGACTGCAGTCGGTGGTTGAGCAAATTTGGGGAGTCTGCCAGCCTAAGAGTCCGCTCGAAAATATATATAAGAAAATTTGATGACCGTTGCAAGGCTCATTATCCCTTGTATTGATCGTTCGGGTATTGCCTAAATCTTACTTTGCATGTTTCAATAACATTTGTTAAGTTCAAGTTCAAGCTCGGGACAGGATGATGTTTATTCAGTTTAGTAGTGGTGGCGTATATTGATTTTTGTTAATATCTGTTATAGAGAAAATATATTCTTGCAATTTTTTTTGTACATACTACCGTTTTCTACTTATTAGTGGAATAGAAATAAGGTAACAAAATGTGGCGTTATTTTGCCACTAAAGATTGCGAACGGTTAGCTCTTAATACGGAGGCCTGGGTTCTTGGCATATGACCTTTGTGTACTTAAAATAGGCGCCACATAATTTGTATTGTATTTTCAATAACGAAATGGGGAAAACAATCAAGCAGTAAACACTTCAAACATAAACAAAACAAATATTCATTATTTATAAAAATATTTGCCCCCCTTCGTTGGTAATAACACATAATTAAAATATTGTAATCTACTAAAATGCATAAGCTACTAAACAAATATCACCCTGTCGAAAGTTTGAACTTGAACTTGAAGATTGTTATATAAACATTAAAGGCAAACTATAAACAACGCGAGCAATCAACGGGAGCGACTTTGAACCTTATGCATGCAATGATCATCACTTTGTTTTATATAAATACGCTACCGAACCCTCAGTTCGGCAGACATTGATCTCACCTCCAGCTCCCAAGGTTAGTCATTTGACGACTGCCTTCTGGGTTCTATCCGCTCCTAGAGTTAGTCATACGACTGCTTTAGGTTCAATTCCTTTCCTACCCAACCTGGTACCGGTTAGTTACTTGACGACTGCTAGGACCAGGGGTTGCACAACCTCCATAGTAAAGTCTTGACAAGAAGTTTGTCAGAGTGTTGAGAAAGACAAGTGTCTAAATAGTCAGTTAAAAAGTTTAGTGAAAGCTCTTAGTGCTCTTAAATAAAACCCAGCTCTTAGGAAAAGCTATAAATTATAAGACAGTAAACAAAGACGTATGAACAGTACCTCAAATCGAGAAAACATGCGCACCGTAGTAATCGGGTATAATAGAATCTCATTTTCTCTGACCAATAATTGTTGTTAAAGTTTTATCGTTAATACATTGTTATTGTTATAAACTAAACGTGCTTACTTTATCATCTCTTCATACCCCACGTGACGCGATCCCGGTCTACCTCAGTTACCCCCCCGGCACGCTAAACAAGGCGTGTCCTCACGAGTAGAACATTCAGTGGTAGATTAAAGGAAGCATTGAGACCCCGTCATTGTACTAATCGCGACGAGGCTCTTCTCTGAGAAGTTATTCTTTAAATAAACGCGCTACCCCCAAAATTACTCGTGACACGTGGTGGAGGCGCCGAAGCTACCCCTGACACGTTGTTAGAGAGAAAAAAAACTATAAAATATAATACAATTAACAAAGAACTTTATAAACAGCGCCTCTCGCTCTCAAATCATGCGCGACCTAGTACTCGGGTACAAGTCGCCATCTCTATTACATTTTTGACAAGACATCGTGAACATTTTATCATTAAGTCGTTTCGCAATAGACGACGTCATTGATCTTAGAACCACGTGGTAGAGACGTGCCGTAATTTACGTTAGAAAAATGATAGGTCAAGAAAAACAATTAAATTATAATTGAAAAATTCAAATCACGCGCCTGTTATCTTTCGCGCAGTGTTGTTAGGCAAATAAAACTAATGAAACTCAAACATTTTTATTTACAATATAAGGCAATTTTTAAATTACGCGCGTTCAAGCTACGTCCATTGCTGCATACATGTCGCCATCTTACGGCGGACGCTAAAAGCTGCAAGGTCATTGAATCCATGCGCCTCCGCTAGTTGGGAAAGGTCAAGAATAGAACCGCATGGTGTGGCCAAGGCCAGGTCCGGATCTGCAAGGAAAAAGATAATAAATTAAATACAACTGATTGTTAAATTAAAATGGAGCAATACAACAGATTTGTATAGGAGAAGGAAACAATGGAGCAAGAAGCAGGAGAAATTAGTGAAGACGACAAGGATAAGGAAAATAAAATTATATATGGAACAAGTACGCAAGTAAAATAAGAAACTAAAGAAGAAACAAGCAAAAACAAAAATGGGAGGTGGGATCAAAGTCTCAATGTAAATAAAAGTTGTACATAGTGAAACATAAATAAGCATAATATATACCCAAGTGTTATTAAGACAAATATATAGATAAAATACTTAGGAGGTTAAGGAACTATATATAAATAGACAACTATGTACATAGCATAGCACATAGGAGTTATGAAGAAAAAAGAAGCTAGAATAAGTCGTGTTAAGTGAATATTAATGAGAAGATTAGTAAACTATGTATGCAAAATAAATAGGTGAAAATAAGGTGAAGATATTCATAATAATGCACAAGTAAATGGCCCAGTTGCAGGATTATCATATTCGAGAAAAGCAGGAAAACTGAGTTGCCATTAAAATTGTGTATTGAGAGTATATACAGGAGGAATATATGTGTATACGAGGAAGTATTATAAAGTAAAGTATTGTCCGGCCTAAAAAAGACTGCCACGACGGATTATCTAAATTTAGGCATCGGAAAGTTGAGCATATACGGACTGAAGTATAGCTGGCTGACGTAAGGAGGTTAAGCATAAAGTTTTGGTACCGCAGAAGCTCAGATAAAATGTTTACATAAGCAAGAAATGTTTACGTAAAGCATGAAGAATATAAGAGAAGCATACATAAGTTGAAAAGTTGTTTATGTAAAGTGGGAAGAAATAATATAGAAGAAGATGTTTTAAGAAGAAGCATACATAGTGAGGCAATATATAAGCAAAAGTTGTGTATGTTTAGCATACATAAGGTGAAATAATGGAGAAATATTTAAGCAAAAGATGTTTATATAATGTGTTTAAAAGAGAGCATGCATGGATATATAAATAATATAATGTCTTATATTTTGTACATAAAGCTTGTCACATAATGAAGCTTAAATAGATAAGCATAAATACATAGATAGTTAACTTATCACTGCCTCGTGATAAATAAGGAAATAATGTAATAACTAGTCCCGTAATCATAAGCATGGATATGCAGAGAATAAACTGTTCACATAAAGTATGGAAAAAGAGTTGCATACATAAGGTGAAAACATTCGAGAAATAATAAGGGAAAATTGTTGAGAAGCATACAGAAGTTGAAACAATTGACGAAATATATTAGGATATGTATATAATACGAGTTTAAAAATAAAGCATACATATATAAGAAAGTAGTATATACGGAAGAGATAGAATAAAGTACATATTAAGTAAAGAATAAGGAAACCTCAGATATGGGAATGTAATATAAAGAAATTAGAATAGATATAGGCGTATAGAGAAACAATGTATAGATATATATCAGAAAGAAGAATTAAATATCAATTTACCAATTTACCAGATTCTTGTGAGTTTGGTCAATCATCTCAGAAGGTACAGATGTGCACCAGTCCCTCGAGTATTCAGAAACCAATGCAAATAACTATCCAGTAATGGGTTACGACAGAAGTATCCAAGGACTGCAAGAATCCAGACCTAAAAAGCGAAGAAATACTTAAGAAAAATGTAACAGAAAATAAGATAAGAAAAGAGCATTACAATCTCAAAAGATATCTAAATATTGTAAGATATTTGGAGTCAGATATAAATAATAACACAACAATGAAAACAGCAGCAGCAGGACATACAATATCTGGCCAGAAACTGAAAATAATTATCAAAAGACGAGACAACAAACATGAATAAAACTAAAGCTAAGCAAAAAAATCTAGCGACTTACCTACAGTTGTAGAAAGAAGACGTGAGGGTCCAGTAGTTATGTCGAAAACCATTCCATGGACAGACTGGGGAAAACTAGAACATGTGGTGCCACAGCAGCCAGCAATGACAGTTCGGCCAGACCATAAGCCATTAAGTTCCAGGGACTCTTATTATTCCTATTCCATGCTTCCGTAACCTAAAAAAGCTATAATTAATCTTCACATAACCACTTCCATGTTAAACTAGCAGTAATACACGTCATCTACAGCTTGGAATGGAATAAATAATCATTGATAAAATGTTTCTTGTCAATATTCAAGCCCCACATGGAGTACATGGCGAAAAAGGTCATTTACCCTTACCACGCCTTTTCTAACCACAAACTCAGTCACGCGAAATGTTTCCAAGAAATTCAAACTCATGCATCAAACACCCTTGGATTAGAGTTTTATATGCTCTAGCATTTATTCTTATTTTCAAAGAGGCCAAAGATAATGATTATAGGTAATAAAACACTTACCTTTTCGCTTCAAAGCACCTGCCAAGTTCCAAACTTCATAGGCAAATCCCTGGTCACATTGCAAAAACTGCATTCGGCAGGAATATAAAACCGACCATAAGGTGCAAAAAATCGAACACAAATCATCGCCATTGCATCAATTTAACAAATTTTAATATAATTTATTTGATCTAGGCGATATACAATGCAAAAACGCCACCGTCACCATTCATCGTAGAAAGAAATGACAATCACAGCATTTTTCCGGAGGTCAAAAAGTTCGACGAATTGACAGGGGTACCAGTCAAAGGAAATAAAAACGAAGAAAGCACCAGAACTTCTGGGCGAATACTCGTTCAAGTAGAGATGGGGCAGACATATCGATACTCAACAAGGGACACGAAGCAAAGATGGATACTTTCTCAGCAGTATTCAAAAGGCGCCATCTAGCCACCAAGAAGTGAGGGACTAGCCAGAAGACAGAAAATATTGTAGCGTAAAGTATAAGATACCTTTTGTTTATTAATGTTACATATTAGAATAATTGACAGTACGATATTTCATGGAACTAACATCGGTAAATTGTGTACAGATAAACAATTTTAAATATAAACATGGTCAGCAAGCATAAATACGTCGATGATTAAGAGACTATAAAAAGTCAGCCGATTTTTGTATAAGTCAACAAGTATTACTGAGTCTAATAAACTGCTATAATTAAAGACATAAAATGCAGGGACTAAATATTAGTCTCGTACACAGGACCGCATTTAAATAATATAATGTTAGATGTACAAAATAATTTAATAAGATGTAATTAATCTTTTTTTGCAACATGGGTAATATAGTTAAATTTAATATGGGAAAACAAGCCCATCTGTATACATAAATAAGTTCCATGTAAATATAGTCGGGTAATATTAAAAACAGGATCGATTTATTTGAATTAAGTAATGTAAATAATTATAGAAATAAGTGCTATAAACTATCTCCCTAGTAACTCTAGAATTAAAATTGTTTATAATTAGAAAGCAAAGTTCAACTAGCGGGGGATGGACGCATTCCCTGTTAGCTGTAACTCTAGCAATTATGCAAACAAGCGTTGATTGTCGAATAGGCGCCTATTTGACAGTCAACGGTAAAGAATAGTTATTTCAAATATGCAAAATACGAAGTGGAGAATTCTACATTCTACTTGTTCTCTGTTAATCTAGAATTAGAGTTAAGTATACAATTTCAAAGACAGTTTATAAAAATATGTTTCTTTTTTATTTTATGTACCAAGCACCAGTGGATGTCCATACTAGTCTCTCCAGCAGGCTCTTACTTATGATACCCTCAAACAGTTTAATGGTATGTCAATGCTAAGACATATAGACTGCAGTGAAGGCTAGAGGGAGTTACTAAGGATCAGCCTGGATCCAGAAAGTAACAAGACCACTGATGGATATTTTTTTATGTTCTATAAATTGTAATATCACATAGTGTTATGCGGCAAGTTTTTTCGAATTGAGGTGTTTCTTTTTTTTTTGAGCTATAGCGGTCGCATTAATGTTGGGGACCAACATTTTATAGAGCGGGGGAATGTGTAATCTACTAAAGTGCATAAGCTACTAAACAAATATCACCCTGTCGAAAGTTTGAACTTGAACTTGAAGATTGTTATATAAACATTACAGGCAAACTATAAACAACGCGAGCAATCAACGGGAGCGACTTTGAACCTTATGCATGCAATGATCATCACTTTGTTTTATATAAATACGCTACCGAACCCTCAGTTCGGCAGACATTGATCTCACCTCCAGCTCCCAAGGTTAGTCATTTGACGACTGCCTTCTGGGTTCTATCCGCTCTTAGAGTTAGTCATACGACTGCTTTAGGTTCAATTCCTTTCCTACCCAACCTGGTACCGGTTAGTTACTTGACGACTGCTAGGACCAGGGGTTGCACAACCTCCATAGTAAAGTCTTCACAAGAAGTTTGTCAGAGTGTTGAGAAAGACAAGTGTCTAAATAGTC
>MU181921.1:149739-161321 GCA_016904865.1 Pissodes strobi | reverse complement strand
CGATTTAACGCGGTTAGTTTCACTTAGAAAATGTCAAATTTTTTAGTAATTTGAGCCGCTTCCAATACGTTATAATTAATTTTAATAGATTTGGTTAGTTTTGGCTAGTCGTAAATTAACTTTCTGATAGTTTCCCTTAGTCTTAATTTATTTTAGTAATTTGAACCGGTTCCGATACGTTTTAATTAATTGTAATGAATTTGGTTAGTTTAATAGCCAGCCTTCAAAGGCTGATTTTCATATATAGGACTGTGCACCGTCTGTGCGTCTACCATGCTGCGACCGTCGCGGGT
Source organism: Pissodes strobi (assembly GCA_016904865.1). Taxonomy (NCBI): domain Eukaryota; kingdom Metazoa; phylum Arthropoda; class Insecta; order Coleoptera; family Curculionidae; genus Pissodes; species Pissodes strobi. Next base: position 161,028 of record MU181921.1, on the reverse strand, counting down.
CTTCTACATTTTCAAAATAGGACTGGACGACCGCAACACGGTTGTAGCACAGTCTTTTATGTGTACATGTAAATAAGGGCTTCAGTGCGTTTTATATGGAACATACATTTTTTTGATTTACAGTGAAAACGACACGGTAGGCGCACAGTCGGTGTACAGTCCTATATATGAAAATCAGCCTTTAAACGGCGATCGGCTGCCACAAACTTTCTTCTATTTGAAAGTGCGCAGTTAAGATGCTTTTAAACATACTTTCTAACTGTCATATTAAGTAAATACAAAAATTTACTTTATACCCTCCAATTCTATACCACTGGATTATTCAAATTTTACAAACCTAGTTGATAGTTCATCTTAAGCAGCTATTAATATGTACTATTTATGAAATCAATATTTCTCTCTCCTAAGGGTAGGTATGTGATAAAGACTGTATTTTTCGCACCCCATTTACCATCCTGTATAACACAAATGAGCAGGTTTTGAAAAAAATACTCTACTTCTCTAAAAAATTTATTCAGCTCTACTAACCTGTCAATTTATAGTACTTATTTCTGAGACAAACCCTATATTATTAAACAAAACTTTGAATACATCTTTGAAGTAAAGGCTATATAAACAGTCTAAATATATTTTTAAATTGTATTTAGTGGCGCGTGAAGATCTCAAAGTGTCATAGTGGCTCATATGAATAAAAGAGAAGCAAATGCTTTTGCTTAAATTTTTTGAGATAGTAAGAGCATTTGCTACACTTTATTCATACGACTGAGTGTTTTATTTTCCTCAAACCATCGTGATGCTTAGGAATTTCCTAAATACCACAGAAAGTTCTAAATGTATTTTTTATATAGTACCCTATGACCTAATTTGATTGTTGCCTGTACTTTTGTAAGTAAGTGAAAATTATTATTTTTTACCTTTTCCGTAATCGCAAATTTAGACGGTATCATGCCCTACGCATTGTTGTGGTTTTAAATGATCAGTGGATAATACGCTACCTAATAATAGCTGAATTACTGATATTAGCGTGCTTATATCTTCTTGCATTGCAAAATACCAAATAACTCTCCAAAGATAGTGTTAAAACCTATATCAACAATTATATTATATTGCTTTAAAACACACCTTTAGTTTTGAATGCCTGGACAAAAATACTGTGATAAGCAACAAAAATGTTCCCGTTTTGTTGTACTAAATTTAGTGGTCTCCTATTTTATCAATAAACCAAATTCTTAATTACAACTAAATTTAGAGCTTGAATGCTTTAATCCGCGCTCTGTTGGCTAATTATTTTATTCCACATCCGCTTATTATTCGCGAAAATTACAGATAATCCATGCTATGTTAACATTTAGTCCCCATTCGTATTAACGAGATTTCCATTTTAGCACCAGGTTAAACATTTTCCTCTTCAATCGCAATAATTAGAAATTGAAACAAAAATTGTGTGTAAAAGCATTAATTTTACACGTGTAGCTAGCTCATATTAGTCGCTTTTGTGACAAAAAAAATACTAAAAAGTTTTTTATTGAAAAAAGGCTGAGGTATTTCTTACAAATATTATACAGAGATTTAGTTTGTAACTAATTATAGTTGAAGTCTAGTGTTGTTAATATGTATGGTACTTGTAAGCTTCTGGAATTAGCTGATCAATGACTATACTTAAAGCTACAGTCACACTAAATAATCATTCAAGAGCTTACCAGAAAACTCATCCTCGGATATATGTACTTAATCATCTTTAGGATGTATGTAAAGGAATATTAAATATAATTAGGATGGTCATTCAGTATACACAGTACTCGATTATTAGATCCATATCCTATATTATCTGCCTACTTAGGCACTCAAATACTAATTTAGTATTTTGGAATGAAAATAAAAACTATACTAAGGATCTATTGGATATGTTTTAGTCCGTTTTGGTGCTTTTAGTGACTTTCTTTTGGTTAGTCATTCAAACATCTTTCGGTTACTTTCAGTTATTTCCTATTTATTTTAGTCATTTGAACCGGTTCCGATACGTTATAAGCAGTTTTAATGTTTTTAGTTAGTTTTGCTTAGTCACCAAAATTTGGTTAATTTGGGTTAATTTTAACTTACTTCAATATTTTTAATCTATGTCGATACGTTTTAGCCTGTTTTGGTTATTTTAGTTACTTTTGGTTAGTCATTCAATCATATTTCGGTTACTTTCAGTTAGTTCCAATTTATTTTAGTCATTTGAACCAGTTCCGATACGTTATAAGCAATTTTAATGTTTTTTTGGCTTTAGTTAGTCACCAAAATCCGGTTAATTTGGGTTAGTTTTAATTTACTTCAACATTTTAAATCCATTTCGATACATTTTAACCCGTTTTGGTGTATTTCGTTAGTTAATCGTTCAATTAAATTTCGGTAAAGTTTAGTTAGTTTTAATATATTGTAATCTACTAAAAAGCATAAGCTACTAAACAAATATCACCCTGTCGTAAGTTTGAACTTGAACTTAGAGATTGTTATATAAACATTAAAGGCAAACTATAAACGACGCGAGCAATCAATGGGAGCGACTTTTAACCTTATGCATGCAATGATCATCACTTTGTTTTATATAAATACGCTACCGAACCCTCAGTTCGGCAGACTTTAGTCTCACCTCCAGCTCCCAAGGTTAGCCATTTGACGAATGCCTTCTGGGTTCTATCCGCTCCTAAAGTTAGCCATACGACTGCTTTAGGTTCTAGTCCATTCCTTCCAAACCTGGTATCGGTTCGCCATTTGACGACTGCTAGGACCAGGGGTTTCACCACCTCCATAGTAAAGTCCTGACAAGAAGTTTGTCAGAGTGTTGAGAAAGACAAGTGTTTAAATAGTCAGTTAAAAAGTTTAGTGAAATCTTTGAGTGCTCCTAAATAAAACCCAAAAGAAAAACTATAAATTATAATACAGTAAACAAAGACCTATAAACACCTCAAATCGAGAAAACATGGGCACCGTAGTAATCGGGTATAATAGAATCTCATTTTTTTCTGACCAATAATTATTGTTAATACATTGTTATTGTTATAAACTAAACGTACTTATTTTATCATCTCTTCTTACCCCACGTAACGCGATCCCGGTCTACCTCAGTTACCCCCCGGCACGCTAAACAAGGTGCGTCCTCACGAGTAGAACATCCAGTGGAGGCATTGAGTCATTGTACTAATCGCGACGCCGACGCGGCTCTTCTCTGAGAAGTTATTCTTTAAAGAATCACGCTACCCCCTAAGCTACTCGTGACAATATTTCAGCCATTTGAACCGGTTCCGGTAAGCTCTATGTAATTTTATTGTTTTTTTGTTAATTTTGGTAAGTCGCCAAAATTCGGCTAATTTAGATTTTTTTTTAACTTCAATATTTATAATCTATTTTGATACGTCTTAGCCCATTTTGTTGCTTTTAATTACTTTTGGTTAGTCATTCAATTACCTTTCGGTTACTTTTTAGTTCCGATTTACTTTAGTCTTTTCAACCGGTTTCGATGCTTTATAAGTAATTTTAATGTTTTTGGTTAATTTTGGTTAGTGACAAAATTCGGTTAATTTGTGTTAGTTTTGGCCAACTTCAATACTTTTAATCTATTTCGATACGTTTTAGCCCATATCGGTGCTTTTAGTTACTTTTGATCAGTTTGGTTTAGTTTTCGGTTACCTTTAGTTACTTGCAATTTATGTTATTCATTTGAACCGGTTCCGAAACATTATAAGCAATTTTATGGTTTTTGGTTTGTCACCAAAATTCGGTAAATTTGGGTTTGTTTTAACTTACCTCAATATTTAATTCTATTTCGATACGTTTTTTAGCCCGTTTTGGCGCCATTGGTAAGTTTTGGTTAGGCTTTCATTAAACTTTCGTTTAGAGTCAGTTAGTTCCAATTTATTTTAGACATTTGAACCGATTCCAATACGTTATAGTCAAATTTATATTTAAATAAACAAACTAGCACGATCTCTCATGCGAATGACGTCATATGTGGCAAATGTAGCATGCACTTTTTCACATTTTGAGTCCCGATACTAGGAAAACAGAAACATTTACAATGTTAAAATCTCTCGACCACTAAAAAATGTCGTAATTGCTATTTGCCTATAGGTAATGATTTAATCTTTAAAATCCATAAGGGCTAATCTGGTTCCACGTCGATTTTCTTTTCGGTAAATAAGCAACATTCTTCCTATGTCTCGCTCCACTACATGGATATTTTGGAAATATATAAGGTAACAATAAAGTAAATGCATATCTGACATATATTGAATAAACCATAAAGAGACATGGATGTACCCCACCGTGTGGGTGCCTTTCAAGTAATTTACAAATTATTCTCCAAGCCCACAACAAACCCAAAAACTCAGGTATCTCTCAACTATCATCAAATTTTATTTCACTATTATAACTTGGAGTTTTACTTTGTAAACCATCGAGATGAGTTCACTGGCGTAACTTATTACAACTGAAATCCTAAAAATGCTCTATAACTGAATGTTGCGCCAGTGATCAAGGGAAACAGTTATGTAAAAAGACCCTACCTATCGATGGTAAAATTAACGGTTAGATTAAAAAGTAAGGAAGCAGAAACAACGACAATTTTAAATAATTTTAAACGTTCTGTAAAACTAACAGAAACAAAGATACTACAAGTTACTTTGAAAAAGTGTTTAAAATAAAAGATAAACAACAGATATTTGAATATCTGAACCGACAGGATATTTAGATTTTTAACAAGATGTTAGGTCGCTTACTTAAGAAATATAAGCCAAAATACTGCAATACATAGACGAAAACCGTATGTGAATTTTAGTCATGTACAGGGTGTTCACCCATAATGTCCCCCCCCCCCCTTTAACTTTGTTAATTTTTAAGCTACAAAAAAAATAAAAAACAAAATTGTAGGGTTTTTAATGTAGTTTTTGCACACGTAAAGGAAAAAACAAAAAATTGTACAGTATACAGGGTAGATCAAAAAGAAACATTTTTTTAAATCTAGCCCCCATTTTTTAGTCGATTTTTCGATTCTACGTAAAATTCTAAGGATTTTTAATAAAACACACTATATGCCTATTCCTAATACTTTAATAGTTTTTGACAGTTGAATTCGCTATTTTGTTTGTTCTTTTATTTTTTTATGGCAACAGCCACCTAAGAATAGAACTTTTTGTTTAGCTTTTGAACTCATTGAGGTGTAAATATTGAGTTTCCTCAATTCGACCTCATTGCTTCGAGTAGTGATTTTGTATCTTCTGTTTAAGAATTATAATTATAATTAAAAAATAGCGACTTCAACTGTCAATAACTCCTAAAGTATTAGGAATAGGCATATAGTGTGCACTATTAAAAATACTTAGAATTTTAGGTAGAATCGAAAAATCGAATAAAAAATGGGGGCTAGATTTAAAAAAATGGTTCTTTTTGATCTACCCTGTATACTATACAATTTTTTGTTTTTTTGTTTACGTGTGCAAAAACTACATAAAAAGCCCTACAATTTCGTTTTTTTATTTTTTTTGTAGCTTAAAAATTAACAAAGTTAAAGGGGGGGGACATTATGGGTGAACACCCTGTACAGACATATTGAAAGAATAAGACTGACCTAAAAAAATGTATATAGGATATTTTGCAATATGATGCTGTAGAGTAATGCTCTGCTACCATTGGTCGACTGGGTTAAAAACAATAATTTCTTCATAATGATACTGTCACGAACTGTATTTCGTGACATCACGCGTGCACGTTATATAGTTCAGATTAAGCATCGATCTACGCCTGACGACAAGAAATGACTTCGTTAAAAGTAATAACAATGTCTATTGGTCGATGACTTAATAAACTATCACTGTACCCGATTACTAAGGTACACATGTCGCTTGAGGTATACTTTGAATTGTTTATAAGTCTTGGTCACTGTTTCATAATAAAGTTTTTTAAGAGATGTGTGTGTTATGTTTGTTGCGTTGTGTCTAAATTACTGAATTGAATAAACTATGTTAAACTTATCACCATATCCTAAGTTTGAACTTGAACTTGAATATATTATGTAAACATTCATGACAAATTATAAACAATGCGAGCAATCAATACAAGCAATTAGGAACCTTAAACGTACAACAGACAGACTTTGTTTCTCACACAATACTGCTCAACCAGTTCGCTACAGCACGCATGTGCGTAGTATTAGGAGGTGCTATCCTGCAACCTAACTACCTAGCTAAAACTGAGTGTTGCAGCATACAGGTGCGTGAGCTTGGCGTTACCCACCTAAAGTAGTATAGTCGATTATACGATAAATTTGTCAAAGTTCTAAGAAAAATAATTTCATAATAGATCTCCAAATCAAATTAAGCTATAAGCTAACCAAAAATTAAACCAAACGCAATTCTTAAAAGACTTTATAAAACAGTGACTAAGCCCTATAAACAATTCTAAGTATACCTCAACCGAAAATAAATGCGTACCTCAGTAATCGGGTACAGTTTAAATCTATTAAGTTTTTGACCAATAGATAACGTTACTGTCTTTCACTAAAGTGTCTCTTTTATCATTTCTTTTCGCCTGGCGTAGATTGGTTCCTAATCCTAGCCACATAGCTTGTACGAAATACAGTCCGTGATAATGCATGAAAATATTATTATTTAAATAATCAAGTGAATTCAACTGAATTAATATAGATATATCCTATAAAAATATGGTTACAGAGCTCACAAGCTGCGAAAACTTCTATTCCAAGAGTGAAATGAATCACAATCATTCTGGAACCACAAGAGCTCTTATTATGCTACAGTATAGTCGCGCAATGATAGAATTATATTAGCCCATAAATCTCCATAACGTAAACTAATTTTTGTCATTCCGACCGTTCAACCCAATCTCATTAGTTTCGTGCCATCGGCTCCTTTTTACCAGACATAATATATATTTAATACGTACCATAAAAATGACAAAATAATTCCTTGCCTTGCCGTTCAGATATAAAAAATAATATTTTAAAATTTTTCTTTATAAAAGATACGTGGTTGATATTACCTTTACTTTATCTAGAACATACCTACTCTAAACTTTTAATTTATATCTTAAAATTAAAAACATTAATTATTTCATACTTTGGAATATTGGAAAGTTCCCAACCGGTATCGACGGATAGAGTTCCGAAGTGTTCGTAGTCGTTCCTCATTTTCGAATGTTCATTTGACGGATGTCGAAGATATATTTTGGCAATTGTCGTGATCTTTCCCTTTCAGGCGATGAACGCATAGGTAGAGGAAAGGCCAATTCTCGAAGCCAAAATATTATCGTTGTAATTTTTGACCATCAAGTCTACTACCGTTATTAATTTATCATGAGATAAATTGGCAAGCATTCTGCCATTAATATTTTCTTGTATTGTCGGCAATATCGCCTCGTAAATATATTTTATGTAAATTGAGATTACCCTTTTCAAAAAAGGTATGATATTTCTTTGTATGTCTCTATTAAATTCATAATTCAACTAGGGTCATTCCTTCATCCGGTCTTTCTTTAGCCTAGAGAGTTTTTTTAAGTTTATTTCTGCCAGTCTGGGATATTTTTGATAAAGTGATGCCGACTCACATGGCGTGACGTGTAGCTCCACAGGAACCCATAAATCCCTAATTGTAGTCAGCCAGGTAGCCGTATGGGTTACGCATCATTGCTAGTGAATACCACTTCCGTGTAGCCGTGTGAGGATGACCTACAAATAAGCCTATGCTCATTTTACTTATAATACCTTACCTTATCTTTTTTTGAAATTACAGTTAAATGATTTTTAATAATTTATTATCTTTCATGGTATCTAATAAAGCTTTTTATCGTCATTTGAATAAATAATAGCGACTGTCTTCACTACCGTATCGATATTATCTAGGTTTGGAAATGTCTTGCTAATAGCACTGCATTTATCTAAATATTTTATTGTAATACACACATTTAGCTACGCCCTTTCTGTAGGTCATATAATTACTTATCTCATTTTTATCGCACTTACCGTTAAATGACTTTTGGTCATTTATGATCTTTTATCGTATCTTTTACCGTGGCTTCCGTTCTTTGAATAATTAATACCGACTTCATCCATTACCCTATATGATGTTATTTTGGATAGAAAATGTCTTGCTAATAGTATAGTGACTATCCGATTTACTTTTTTGTATTACGAATACTTACTTAAATGCTACGCACTTACTCTAATTTGCTGTAAGCCTTGTGGCAGTAGACCATCTTACATAATTACCACTTAAGTTTTTGTCCATTAGCATGTTGCTGAATTGAGCTCACTTCGATTTCCCTGCAGACCTTCCTTAATCATTTATTCTCTTCAGAGGTTAATTTATTTGATTTAATATATTTTTGTCTAGTGATATTATCGCCGCCATGGAATTAATTTATAATTGATTTTTTTTATTTAGCATATTAATCTTTATGCCAGCTGTTTTATTTAAAGTGTTCTGTGATTATCTTGTATTTAGTCAGAACTCTAAAAATTCATTATTTTAAGTGCGATATCATAATCTCAATTAGGTTTGAGACCTAATTAATTTTCCTTTGTGCACGGTATGTCACGAAGTTGTTATCAAAATGGACAAAATGAGGAATAAGATATTGCATTAATATTTGGACACCAGTAACGTCTCCGGAACTGACATTTTTTCATTGCGTCGCCATTAATTCCAATAAAAATTGGATTTATATCCATCATGCCTTGAAATTATTTTGATCTCACTATATCAAGTAAAATAATGTATATTATGTTTCTGTTTCCATCTGCCCAAACTCTACAATATTTAACTAATCATAAAATAATAATAATTTAAAATTTTAATTTCGAAATTCAAAAAAGCCAAACCGATGAGCGGAAAATTTTTGTGTGGATAATAAGGATGATAGATCTAAAGATAATAGTGCGGCCTTAAAATAAACTGTTTTGAAGGAAAATATACTTATTTAAAATAAGAAAAGACTATAAAATAAAAATATTTGATCGAAGGAGCTAATAGTTTTAAACATCCCTAATAATTAGAAATAATAATATATAAAAGGTATTATTATTAATGGGCGAAATATTTCATAATTTTACGAAACTTAGGATTCTTTCGAAAATGGCGATGCAATTCTGCAACCTTAAAGTTTTCATATTATGTAAGCACTAGTAAGCAGCTAAAAGTTGATGCGCTATGATTTCAGCAACTTAACTTATCACAAAGTAATGACACGATATAGTCATTATGTTAGGTAAGCGATGTATGAAAATACAGATTCTTCTAACTTAGTAGAAGTCTAATAGTAAGTTGTTCGGTGCCAGTTACCAATTCTTTACCTAATCATAATAGCAGTGTCAATCAAAGACATTTAAAAAATCATAGACAGAGCAGTTCATTTATAAATTACAGAATGTTTACATGTTAACATTAGAAATATTAACGTGATGAGGAGATAAAGTAATGATTTTTTTTTCGTTCACGTACGGCCACAACGACGCGCCTGCGTCACATTTCTCCCGGCGGCGCACCATAGACGTAACATATTAGGGAACACCTGTTTAAAGTCAGGTAAGATAAGCCTGCTGTCAATCAGAAAATAATGAGCGATTGCAAAAAATTAAAATGACTAGACATAAAAGAACAATTATTTATATTGAAATATGCACATAACTAAAAAACAAAACATTTTAAGTTATAGTTTGGGAAAAAACCAATTTACGATAAATTGATAAGTGATTAGCGGATCGAGTGCAGATTGATTATATGGTGTCGCTAGCCGCGGTGCTGGTCTACTTGAGAATAATACTAATTATATAAAGAAACAAAGCAAATTTCATTCATTATGAAATAAAATTAATTTGGTGTTCATAATCTCTATTCTGTTTTGACGCAATGCCTGAGTTCTCTGGAAATATCATGATGAAATCTTATCTTGAAGGATTGTCTCAAGATTTTTATTAATTCATGGCAGTGACCATCGATGCACCATTCTTCAAAAAAGTTAGAGGTATTAGTATATTGAACACATATTTTATATTTTTGTTAAAAATATTTGTTGTTTTAAAAATCTAAAGTATTTTTCGGGTCCAGTTTGCAATAAGGCTCTGAAAAATAACAATTTACCTAAAAATATCGAGAACTTACGTATTCTATATCAGTTTTCCAATGGAAAAATACGAAATTTTTTTTTGTGGTTTTTTTAACCTGAAACATATTTGTATCGAGCGTAGAGGATCCCTTGTTGCGTTTTGTCTTCAAATATTTGGACACTTCATATCCGACCGTCTGTCGGGGGCGCAACTAACAAAAACTAGCCCTAACTAACCCAAAATATGGGCGAAAACATCCTCCTGAAATAAATTCTGTAATAAAGGCCATTGGCAATAAACAAACAAACAAAACGAAGCGAAATCAGAGAATAGAAAATGTTGACAAACGGACGGGCCGGGGGAATGTCAGTGACGCTATCCCGCCAACCAGTGCGACCGAAGAGCAAAGGCATTTCTACGCGAATACGACCAATAGAAAATGAACACGCTCGATTATTTGCTACACGTCTAAATTTTTCGTAAATTAAGCGAGAAATAAGTTCCTCTTATTATATTAAATATTTCTGTTAAGTAATTTTGATATAATTATTGTTAAGGATCATCAATTTTCCTGCTGTATGACATATATCAACAACTAAGTTTGAAGCGTTAATTAATTTTTCATAACGTTTTGCATATAATAATTTGGACAAGTAAACGTCGGATTCCATTACCTCAAGAGAGTTTAAACATGTAATTTTTCTAAAATAATTTTCGCAGGGTACGACTATGAGTTTATTTACTTACGCATGGAATGTAATATTTGAGTTCAAATGAATGGATAATCTGTTTTCATGAACATGGCGGCCAATTCCTTCTAGACAAGTACCGACGAAAACAGACGCTCGCATAAAATTTATGACTGTAATATAAATGTAGTTGTTTCTCATGCGTTGGGTTAGTTTTCGTTAGGCCCCGTAGCGGGCGAATCGAGTGTAGGGCTAGGCATGAGGTAATCAAAATTTGAAGAATGAAACCAAACAGGGGTATTATGACTAACATTTATATTACAGTCGCCCTATGCGAGCGCTTGTTTCGTCGGTAACTTATGAATATGCATGCCGGCTACGCGCCGTGTTGGAGTGCGCGGCAGGAAGGAGTACCCCTAGTTTCGTGGAAAATGTGACGTGGTGATTCCAGTTTCCTATTACAAATGTTTATGTGTTAGTATTTTTAAATTATTTTTTTTT
>MU181921.1:128674-149729 GCA_016904865.1 Pissodes strobi | reverse complement strand
TTTTTAAATTATTTTTTTTTATTTGATATGCTCTATTTTCTAATAAAAATTAAAAACAAGCTGTCGATTTTTCAGGAGAAAGACATACTCTTAGGTGACATCGGCAACAACTCCCCAGTAGCGGTAAGCAATAGTACGGCTTGCATACTATTTTATAAGAGGGGAAAGAAGAAGAAAAACGATGTTGGCGTCTTCATATTTATTAACCAAATCTGTCTATTTTTTATATGTCTTTGATGTCAATCAGTGAGAGTTTCTATAACTTTGATGCAAGTTGAGACTAGTTTTGGCTTTATTCTAAGGGGATATTTCGGAATCAATTAAAAACTGAAACAGTGATTTCATTAGATAAAAGTGGTAATTATGAAAAGCCTTCCGACTAACGTATCATTTCTTTGTTACTGACGCTCTCTAAAATCTTAAAAAGGTTGCAAAGCTAAGTCTAGGGTCTAAAGTTGGCGAGGTGAAAACTTTCATAAACGCGTTCAGCACACTTTTTTCTGCATAGTGAATACGACTGACCCGTCACGCTCGAATATGTGATTCGGCTAAAGTCGGCGTCGACTTCTGCCAAGGGAGAGGGAATCGGTCAACGCAAGATTTCGGTTACTAATAGTTTATTAATTCATTCTCATTTTTCTCGAAAACGGCTGCGAGAGAAAATTGGGGGATTTGACACGTTTTCAGGCAACGCTTTGGACGACCTTACAGTAAATTAGTTCTGGCGATCAGCTTTCAGTCTGCGAGTTATTGCTTCAAATCTAAGATTTTTCAAATGATACAAGATAACTGTCGATAAAATTAAACAATTTTGGTGCAATTTTGTGGACTTGTACCTACCATTTGGTGGTCTCCCAAACACTATTGAAATTAGCGACAAATGGAAATTTGCCAGTATTTTTTATGTATATTTGAGTCGTTCTAGCGTTGAAAATAACGCGAGAATCCAAAAAACTGTGAAAACAGTTCAATAAGGAATTTCTAGGATAAAAATTTCTAAAAGTGGACTTTTCAGGAAAGATCTAAAAATATCGATTTCTAAGTAAAAAGGTGTGTTTTTTTTTCTCGAAATGCATTTTTTTTCCGAAAAACCGAATACTTGAAAATAATCTAGACCTATAGCCGTATTAGAAGAAACTTATGAAACTATGATTATTTTATATAAGGTAAATTAGTTAAATTAAATATTTTCCCATTGCGAGTTTTGACACGATACGCCACCTCTTAATAATTTATTCATGGAATATCAAATAATCTGGAGAAGCCAAGCTTTCGTACAAGTAGATGGAATATGAACAAAATATACTAAAAAATCGCACTGATTCGATTGAAAATGTCAAATTGGTGGTTCTTGATTTTCAGTTTGAAAAATGTAATTTAAGCGCATGTGCCATTAAACTCCCCGCTTTTTCCAAGAAAACAATCTCAGGTTCATAAACCTCGTGATCTCTGCTATAAAAAACTCTTGTAATATTTTTCCATACAATATCAAGAAATACGAGAAAGTCGAGGTTAAATTGAGGCAATCAGAAAATCGCAAAATAAGTCAATACTTTTCAATATCTTGGCAATTTTTGATTGATTAGGGAAGTTTTATGGAATACGTCTTCCATTACCTTTACATGATCTTTAGGTTAAGATATATAGATTTATACATTCAATTATGTAAAATCTCTTTGAAAATGGTTTTCACCTGGAAAAGTTGACCAGAATCGGAAAATATTGAAATGTTTTGGTGATTTTGTGAGAGATTTTAAGGTAAGATTTTACTTTTAGTATATCGATGAGCATAGTTTTTGTGATAAGTAACTAGCCACTAAGTTGGGGCTTGGAAGCTTCGGCAAAATGCACTAGTAGTAAGTAACGAGATTTATTTACCTTATATATTGTTTAAAACTATTTGAAGACTGAAAAATTTGCTAGGATCAGAGAATTTGGAGCCCACACTTTTTGGTAGGGATACAATATACTGAACAAAACGCACACCGGTTTTGAAGCTGCAAAAGATAGTCATGATACCATTTTTAGGTTTCTTGGAAGTTTCTATGGATTCCTTCCCTAAAGTAAAAATTTCGATGGCCGCAATATTCTCTGATATATTCAAAACTTTGATTACGTAGATCACAAAAAATTACAGTCTACAGTTAAGGGTTATGGGCTTTGGTATTGGCTTGCTTTGAACCATTCTACATGAGTCATACGAAAGAGAACCTCTTACTGTCGCTTATAACTTTTATTGTCATTATTTTATTTTTTACTTATATATCTAGTATCATCAAATAATATTAGATCTGCAGTAGTAGTTAATATCTTTCTACGTTTGAGGAAAATATAGCATGTTTTATCCTGAGAGGTACAAATAATTTTTGTAATAAATCTTTTTTTCTAAAAAATAATAAAAAAACCACATAAATAATAAAACAAAAACCTCATAAACAACATGTAAGGCGATATTTTTAATTATTTGATTATTGGGCCTTTTTATGTTTGTTCAATTGATTTGATATAATAACAATCGAAAAACAGTTTTTTAACAGTTTAGGTTTAGCTTTACTTGATGACCTGAGATATCTATAAATGGGTAAATTCACGTGATTCGCTTCTTTGAGGCACTTTGCTCCTGAAAACTGAAATCTTATTGCAAAAAAAACCTCGCTATTATTGATGCAGTTTATTTGTGTCAACATCGTAAGACGCGATATGATGCCGATTCTGAATTAAAGTAAAGACTTAGCGGATTGCTTTCAGATGGAAATATAAAACCATATATTTTATTCGAAAGATATGATCACGCTCGCGAAAACTATTCTGTTTTGATAGATAATGGATCCCGTCGTCTTTCTACTTTATCTAGAAATTTATGCCACTTTTATCACAGTTCTACGAACAAGAATAGAAACTTTTGTCGATGAGCCGTTAATAAACTCGGTGGTAAGTCTCAGTTTATAGATTTTGATATTTACCAGTTTAATTTAGAGGTTTATTTTTATTCGAAATACTTTGGAAATATCGATTAAAAATCTGTAATTATGAAACACCTAGACAAAATTATTATTTTTTCTTTATGCCATATAATTATGGATAATGTTAATGAGCTGTTTCTATAATGCCTGTTTTTCTTTTCGTACCATTGAGATACAGGCTAATTTATTTCGATTGTAATAAAAGGCACACATAATAATCTATTAACCATATCCTTAGAGACCCTAATTGAAATACCGTGATAAGTTAGAATCTAATTACTCAATTTAAGCTACTTGGGTATTACCCATGACCGTAAATCTTGACAGTGTTATACCTGTGTAACCCCAACCACGAATTTAATAATGCCGCGCCCATATATACGTTTAAGCGATGCACGAATAAGTACGTTTTTACGAGTTCCATACTTTTATAGTCAAGTTAGTGGTGTTTTTTATCAATTAAATATTTTTTGTTAGTTCAGCTTGAAGCTAAGGTGCTTGGCACTGCCTTAGCTGAAAATTAAGTCTTGTGGACCAACCGTTAATTAGATATAATTGGTTTAAGTGCAGACTAACTACGCTACCTGTTTAGACGAGGATTAGAGAGCGCTTGTAGAATGGCTGGTGGTACGACAACCCGTAGTGCAGCTGGAGGAAGTAATACCCGTTTTGACGAAGACTCTTTAGAGAAAATTATTTCAAAGGTTTGCACTTCCATTGTTAGTCAGCTAGAGAAGAAATTGTGTGAAAAAATGGAGCAACTAGATGAGAAGTTAACCCAGTTTTGTAAGACACTTGACGGTCTTAGGGAGTCGGTAGCAGTTAATGAAAAAAATATTGAGAACCTAAACTATCGTATGGACTACCTAGAACAACAAGCTAAATCAAACTCAATTAGGATTTGTGGATTTGCCGAGTCCGACAGTGAAAAACTTAATGAAGAAATTCCAAAATTTATTACTGAGACACTCCAGGTAAAATGTTCAAAGGGCGACCTTAATTACATTTTTAGGAAATCAGATGACCCTCAAGAGGGTAAACCAAGACCTATAATTGTCAATTTCATAAGCAACATTAAACGAAATGAAGTATTTTGGGCTAAGAAATTACTAAAAGGAACTAATGTCGCTATGTTTGAAGACTTGACACCATCGAGATATCAACTGTTAACCGATGCGAAGAAGAAATATGGATCCACCAATGTTTGGACATCAGCTGGGAAAATTTATCGTTGGAACCAGGATACAAGAAGAAAAACGCAGATTAAGTCTAAATCTGATTTAAACTAATTCAGGTATTTGTGTGTATAACGTCAAATTATAACGTGTTACTTCAACACTCCTCTATATTAAATAGACGCAAAACATATTGAATATGCTGTTAAATTCCTTACATTTATCTTTTTATAAAATTTTAATGCTGGGAATTCTATGGTATGAGGTATTTTTGATTGCTCTTTATTACAATGCATTATTGAATTTTTGATGTATAAGTTGTAGCACCAGGTTGATGTGCGATGGTTGGTTCATAGCTTCATTTGTACAAATTATAGTACAATTAATATTTAAACAAAAACTTATTTGATTTTTTTTCTCGTTACATCGCAATTTATTTCATTATTTTTTTGTAATGATCAGGTATGGGACATGTAAAGTAATCATAAAATGGATAAAAATAGTAAATTCTCTTTCGTTCATTTTAATATAAGATCTTTATATTCTGGTTTTCACGATTTTCAAGATTTTGTTTCGGAGGAGGAGTTTCTGGTGGTGGGATTGTCTGAGACTTGGTTAAATGAAACTATTTCTACTGAAAGTTTAAATATTCCTAACTATGCCTTAGTCAGAAGGGATAGAGATGCTCGCGGTGGTGGTGTAGCCTTGTATTTACATAATTCTCTGAAATTTATGGTTCTAACTCCACCGGGCCAACAAAGTCTACTTGAACAAATTTGGGTGAGTGTAAAAGTTCAGGGCCAAATTTTATATTTTGGTTCTTTATATAGGCCTCCACATTTAAATGTTAATGATTGCCTGGAAGATTTGGAAAATACTTTAGTTAGTTTTTTACCAACCTGCAACCATATTTTCTTTGGGATGGATTTTAACATTGATGTTGCGCGTACTGATAACGCGGCCTGTAAACAGCTTTACCGAATATTAGACAAATATAATTTAGCCCAACTTGTTGATTCTCCCACCAGGATTTCTTCAAATTCTAGCTCCACTATTGACTTATTAATTACTAATTCACCGCAATTGTCTAGCAAAATTGAGATTATTAACATGGAAGATATCTCTGATCATCATTTGGTGTATTCAATTCTGCATTTGGAAAAGACACGGATACCGGTTTTATTTCGAACTTACCGTGATTACTCTAGTTTTATTTTAGATAACTTTTTATTCGATTTACATTCTATTCAGTGGGATCTAATTTATAGTTTAAATGATGTAAACGAAATGATTTCGTTTTTGAACTTAAATATCAATGAAGTATTCGACATTCACGCTCCCTTAAAAAAGTCTAGAATTACTAAAGCACCGGCTCCCTGGATAACCCCTAATATTAAGTTTGTGATGAAATTACGGCAAAAAGCTCTTTCTAAATATAAAAAAATTAAAACAGATGCAGCATTTAAAGAGTATAAGCAACTTCGAAACTTTGTTACATCAGCAGTTAGGAATGAGAAAAAGGCATTTCTTCATCATAAATTTAAAGTCGATCCCAAATCTTTTTGGAAAACTTTAAAATCATTAAACATCCATAGCTCTTCTAATTCCTGTCAAAGTACACCTGAGTATAAACCCTCACAATTTAATAAATTTTTTGTCGAGAGTGTTCCAAAAGTGAAAGCTTACTCTGGAACTAGTATTTTGCAGCAATATGAAAATAATACTTATCTAGACGTCGAACGTCAATTTAAATTTAAAGAAGTAAGTGAAGACCTAGTAACTAAAGTAATTTCTCAAATTAGAAGTAACGCTATGGGTTCCGACTTTATAGATATACGAATGATTAATCTCGTTACTCCTTACATTACTCCGTATATTACATTTATTATAAACCACTGTATAAGGTTTAGTGTTTTTCCAGAGGCTTGGAAGCAGGCTGATATAATTCCCATTCCTAAGACTGGCAACCCAACTGAATTGTCACATTATCGCCCAGTAAGTATACTCCCAACAATGTCAAAAATTTTTGAGAAAATAATTTATGCACAACTTAATGAATTTACCTCTAATAGACAATTATTGCCAACCACACAGTCGGGGTTTCGCGTGAACCATAGTACCAGTACCGCTCTCATTCATGTATGTGATGACATTTTGAAAGCGTTTGATCAAGGAAGGACAACAGTATTGGTGCTGCTAGACTTCAGCCGTGCCTTTGATACCTTAGATCATTCCATTTTATTAGCAAAACTTGAATGTTTTGGTCTTCATAGATCTAGTGTTAGCCTTCTGGATAATTATTTATTAAAAAGGTATCAAAGGGTAAGAGTCAATTCTACTTGTTCTGAATATCTGGAGTTATCACGGGGAGTTCCACAGGGAAGCATTCTTGGTCCCTTACTTTTCTCCATGTATACATGTGATTTTCATAAACAACTTCGCATTTGTCGTTCACACCAATTTGCAGATGATACCCAGCTGTACCACTCGTTTAATCACTCTGAAATTGATGAGTCTGTGCTGGCCATCAATTCGGACCTACTGGCCATGTCTAATCTGTGCTTAAGCCACAAATTAATTCTAAACTCTGCCAAATCCAAGCTGCTGGTATTTGGAAAACCTCTTCCTAGTACGGCGAGAATAAGTATAGATGGTTCGTGCCTGATTTCTACTAATAGTGAGAAGGGTTTGGGAATTGTTCTGGATGCTGACCTGAGATTTGTGGGACATGTATCGAAATTATTACAGGCATGTTTTTACAAATTAAAAACTCTGTATATGAATAAAGATTTTCTTTCGACAGATGTAAGACTGCACCTCTGCGATTCATTAATATTATCCCTTATTAACTATGCAAATATGCTCATCTGGCCGGCACTATATCAACGTGAAAAAAATAGCCTACAAAAAATCCAAAATGCTTGCTTGAAATTTAGCTTTAATATGAGAAAATATGATCATGTAACTCCGCTACTAGAGAGGTCCAAATGGTTGTCTCTGGATGAAAGATTTACACTGCAGTTGGCTACACTTGTGCATAAAGTACTCCTTTCTGGTGAGCCGGTATACTTACGTAATAAACTTACATCAAATGTTAGTATTCATGGTAGAGATACTCGAAACGGCCATACCCTTGTCATTCCTAAGCATAGAACCGCAAAATTTCAGGGCTCATTTAGCTATAATGGCCCTAAAGTGTATAATTCTTTACCACCTGAAATTAAATCACTTTCCTCCGTAACAACATTTAAGCAAAGAGTTAAACGCATTATTTTAAATAGAAGAGATGTTTAATTTTAATTTTTATTTATATTCTTTTTTTTGTATTTTTCTACAAGTTTATCTATTACAATTAATGTGTTTGCCGCAATTGTATAGACAGTAATATATATATGAGGTTAAGTTTTAGGTTTACGCATTGTGTAGTTAAGTATAATAAGATATTGATATTTGGATATTTCTCTTATTTACTTTTGGTTAAGTTATTGTGCATTTTAATTATCATTTAATTAACTAATCTTAATAACATGGTTAGATAGAGTAGCCTTAGGCTAGATCTCGCCATGGCTTGAATCAAATATGTATGTTAAATGTTTTTTGGATACAAATAAAAGACAGTTTATTATTATTATTATTATTATTATTATTATATCGTGTCTACCTATGCCATAGCCTAAAGAAAAATATAGCTGCGACACTTAAGCGCGGCACCTTTGACAAGCGAGGACCAACTTTATCACTATGTAGTAGGGAGGAAATAAATTAGTGATGGGCATAACCGAATTATTTTGATAACCGAATTATTTGTATTCAAATAATGTTAATAACCGAATGATTATTTGAATAATCATTCGAATAAATTCAGGTTAGCGATCGCAGCCGGTTCGGAAGGAGGTTCATCGGCATCGTATTCGTAACTGCTGTAATCTGTAATTGTCTTATTAAGTATGGCTTTATAAATAACAATAGAATACGAGTAAATATTTGATTACGCCATATTATTGAACAAAATAAAATAAATAGCATTTTACGTTTTTAAATCAAAAAATACTTAAACTCCAAAATATGATTCTTGAATGTGTGAATTACATGAAATGAACATAATTATTAAAAATCTACTTTGCAAAAAAGTATTTCTCTCTGGCGATGTATGTATAGTACTATAATAATATTAATAATTAATAGTACATATTATATTGTTATAGTTATATTACGACTTATGTATTGCTCTATTGCTCCTAAATTCTAAACTCCAATATATAACCAAGAAACTAAACAAATATTAGGTGATAATTGGTGTTATCGTTGTTTTATTATTCAAACAACGGTGTTATGTATTGGAAAGCAGGCCGTATTCATTAGGAAGAAGAGTATGAAAGAAATAAGAAATATGTGGGGTTGCTTGCAAATCGCAACAAAAAATATCGGCCGGCCGGATCAAAAGCGACCGCCTTTTATTTTGATTCTTTGAAGATGTCAACAAATTGCTGTATTTGCACTTTTAGGCGTTCAGGCGCCGAAAATTGGATATTTTTCTATGTTAGGTATGTTAGGTACGCAATAAAAGTAAATTGTGTAATCTTAACTTAATATTCGCCTGTTTTCAACCCCCCAAGTTCGGGTTCCACATCCTACCGGTACATTTGAATTTTTAAAACTCATCTTTTATTCGAGCTAAAACATCGAAACTTGCTTCATAACTCATAACTAAATTAAAACCGCTCCTTGCTCGTTGATCAATCGACGCGACACCGCGACAGTGAGGCTTGCTCCTTAGTTCTTCGTAGTTTGTGTTCGTATTTGAATTTGTACGTATCGGGTTCAGGTTATTTTTCATTCGAATACTTGTGGAATGAAAACCGAATAATAGAGGTTATTTTAATAACCGGATAACAGGTTAATTTTCATTCGAATAAGCCCATCACTAAAATAAATAAATCTAACTTGACGTCAAGCCCCCGGCAATCATTAGTGAAGTGAGTCGTACCCAAATTTTTTGGGACGTTAAATACTAAAATTGTTACTCTCCCCTATTATTTTATTTAAACTTTCATTACAAAATATATGATTTATAAGATACTGCTTATTTCGAGTAGAGAATAACCAATTTTTTGACCCAAAAAACTGCATAAAGAGAGCCGGATATTTATTTAAACATTACACCTGAAGGAAATAGTTAAAAATGCCTTTTGAAGTGAAATTAAGAATGGCGAATGTAGATTACTTGTAGTAAGTACAGGATTCTTGAGAGAAAAGTCAATTACCTAAAGAAAAATATAATTGAGTTACATTATATTGATAAATTACGATCAATAAATCAACTCATTTATGTAGAAAATTATTTATTTCTTAACGTTATAACACACATATTATAATAAATTGAAATTGTAATAAACTCACATGCATATAACTATAATAGAATATAAGCTCCAAGATATCAAAAAGCTCTATACACAACACAAGTTTTTTTATATGAGATTTTATTTTGCACAACTAGTTACGGTTTTAGATGAACTTGTGAAGATCTGCAATAACAATTTTGAAAATTTTGCTTTATCTAGTTTTTCTCTTCTAAGCTTAAAAAAGATCTTATATAAGTACATAATTTTGTTGTATATAGATTCTAAGCAACCTGCACAATTTTATAAACGTATTATGTACGATTTTGCATATTTTTTCGTAACAGCTTTTTCATTTTATTCGCTAGATATAAATATTGTCAAGATGGTGAAATGAAAGCAAGTTTTTGATCTGGCTATAGTTCATGAACTAGTTTATGCATGGAGTGCACAATTACGCTAAATCGTAGCAACATGTACCGTGCGTTCAATTTATCTTGATAACATTTTGATTCGCTGTAACTTTTTTGTTTTTAAAGATATCAAGTTGAACATAAAAGCAAAATGTAGGGTTGGTAGTCCAGTTTTCTTCTAAGTTACATATAAAACAAAACACTAATGATTTTCTGACATATCAGCCTACTCTATATATTACTACATATACTCTGTATATTACTACATTTTTGGAATCTGTAGAAAAATCTAAACACATTTCGTGTATAATATCTTCTACCTATCTTTAGGTGTTTACGAAATATTGACAGTTGAAAGTCAGGCATTTTGACATTTTGATAGGCTTTAAAATCTAAACCGCACGAGAGCAAAGAAAACGGTTTGCATGTTCCTGTCTTAGGTTTTCATGAGCTATCGAATGACAGAAACTTTGAATTTAACCCGCGAATAAAATTAACCGGAACTTTTAAACCTCCAATTAAATTGAAAGCCACTGTCATTCGATAGCTTATGAAAACCTAAGATAGAGATGTGCAAACCGTTTTCTTTGATCTCGTGCGGTTTAGCTTTTAAAGCCTGTCAAAATGTCCGACTTTCAACTGTCAATATTTCGTAAACAGCTAAAGATAGGTATAGGATATTATACACGACATGTGATTTGATTTCACTAGAGAGTCCAAAAATGTAGTAATGTTCTATTTAAAAAATATATAGAGTAGACTTTTATGTCAGAAAATTATTGGTGTTTTGTTTTATATGTAATCTAGAAAAAAACTTTTCTACCAACCCTACATTTTGTTTTTTTGTTTACCTTGGTATCTTTAAAACCAAAAAAGGTACAGCGAATCAAAATGATATCAAGGTGCTGATCAAATCTGAAATAATGGATATATCTGGATAACGATCTACTTTTACGAAAAATAACCAGCAAAAACAATGTTTTTGAGTCTTACACCTTTATTGTAGAATCCGAACTGTTTATTGTCAAACGAAATGTTTAGCACTTTCTTATCTTCCACATAACCACAACCTGGAAAATACTCCTCACCAAACCGAAAATTTCGTATATCTAGATAATTATTACTAAATAACTAAGATAAGAAGATGCAAATCGTTTCGCGCTAAGTTAAACATATCAAATTCTTTAAATGGATAGAATGCTATTCGACATCCTACATGAAATTTATCTAGAATTTTTAGAAGAATTCGAAAGTCGGAAAATATGTCCCTCTCTTTTGAGACCTTTTATATTGAAATATAATTCAATAATATTGTCAAACTAAAATCAACATGGCTAAATGATGAAATGGTTGTAAGACTAATAAAAAAATTAGAAACATGTTATTTCTATAAAATGTGTATACATATGAAGGGTACAGGGGAAAAACGGTCTAAGCGCCATTTCTATAGGAAACTTTTTTATTATTAACTTCACAGAAAATTTTATTCTTGATAAAAGTTGGTGTTTGGAAAAAAGCTAATTTTGACAATGCTAAATTAAGGATAAGTTAAACAGGGTACTCAATAAATACAAAAATGATGGTTAAAAAATCAAAAACGTGGAATATCTGAAAACCTTCTACAGAAAAAAATAAAGCTCGTATTAAGACAAAAATAAAAGTCAAATACCATTTTTTCCAAAAGTGCACCGCACCGTTGCGGAGAAAATCCATGTCAATTATTGAAAAACCCCGCTTTTTCTTAATTTTGTCCTTATTTTTTTCAGCAACGATGCTCTTTTGGAAAAAATGGTATTTGACTTTTATTTTTATCTTAATAAGAGCTTTATTTTTTCTGCAGAAGCTTTTCCGATATTCCAAAGTTTTTGTTTTTATAACCACCATTTTTGTATTTTTTAAGTACCCTGTATAACTTATCCTTAATTTAACATTGTCAAAATTAGTTTTTCTCCAAGCACCAACTCTTATCAAGAATAAAATTTTCTGTGAAATCAATCATAAAAAGTTTGCTATGGAAATGACGCTTAGATCGGTTTTCCCCTGTACCCTTCATATATATTTTATGAAGGTTTCCATATTATTAATATTCAATTATTTTTGGGCTCTTTAAATTTTGTTACCTATTCCGATACGTTTTAGTCCGTTTTGGTGCTTTGGGTTAGTTCAATCAGCTTTCGTTTAGTTTTAATTTATTTTAGTTATTTGAACCCGGTTCCGATATATTATAACCAATTTTAATGTTCTTGGTTAGTTTTGGTTAGCCGCCAAAATCGGGTCGTTTAATCAACTATCGATTACGTTCGGTTACGATACGTTATTACCAATTTTAGTGTTTAAGATAGTCGCCAAAATTGATCTGGATAAGTTTTAACTTACTTAATATTATTTTAAAACTATTCCGATACGTTTTAGCCCGTTTTGGTACTTTTAGTTACTTTTGGTTTGTTTTGGTTAGTCATTCAATCAAATTTTAGTTACTTTCAATTAGTTTCAATTTATTTTAGTTATTGAATTAAATCAAGTTAGTCGTCAAAATTCGGTTAGTTTTGGTTAGATTCAAATTATTTTAATATTTTTAATCTCTTACGATACGTTTTAGCCCTTTTTGGTGCTATTGGTTAGTTTTGGTTAGTCGTTCAATCGACTTTCGGTTAGTTTCAGTAAGCTTTAATTTAGTTTAGCAATTTGAATCGGTTCCGATACGTTATAACCAATTTAAATGCTTTTAATTAATTTAGGTTAGTCGCCAAAATTCGGTTAATTTGGGTTAGTTTCAAATTACTTTAATAATTTTAATCCGTTACGATAGGTTTTAGCCCTTTTGGTGCTTTTGGTTAATTTTGGTTAGTCGTTCAATCGACTTTCGGTTAATTTCAGTTAGTTTTAATTTATTTTGATCATTTGAACCGGTTCCGATACGTTATAACCAATTTTAAAGTTTTTGATTATTTTCGGTTAGTCACCAAAATTCGGCTAATTTGGGTTAGTTTTAGCTTACTTTAGTAATTTTAATCTGTTCCGATACGTATTAGACCGTTTTGGTGCTTTTACTTACTTTTGGTTAGTCATTCAGTCAACTTTCGGTAACTTTCACTTAGTTCCAATTTATTTTAGGCATTTGAACCGTTATAATTGATTTAAATGTATTTGATTAATTTTAGTGAGTCCTCAAAATTCGGTTAGTTTCAACTTACTTTTCGTTTAATCAACTTTCGGTTAATTTCACTTAGTTTTAATTTATTTTAGTCGTTGGAACCGGTTCCGATACGTTATAACCAATTTTAATGTCTTTGGTTACTTGCCAATATTCGGTTGATTTGGGTTAGTTTTAATTTACTTTAACATTTTTAATCTGTTCCGATACGTTTTAGTCCGTTTTGGTGCTATTAGTTACTTTTGGTTTGTCATTCAATCAACTTTCGGTTACTTTCAGTTAGTTCCAATTTATTTTAGTCATGTGAATCGATTCCTATACGTTATAAGCAAATTTAATGTTTTTGGTTATTCGCTTAAATTCGTTTCGTTTTGGTTAGTTTTAACTTACTTTAATTTTTGTAACCTGTTACGATAGGTACGTTTTAGCCTGTTTTGGAGCTTATGGTTACTTTTGGCTAGCTTTGGTTAGTCTTTCAATTAACTTTCGGTTAGTTTCAGTTAGTTCCAATTTATTTTCATAATACCTCTCTGAAAACTATCATTTTCGACTTCTCTGTAGAGCAAAGAAAGTAATCCCGGTCCCTAATTAGGGAGCGGCCCAGGTAAGCGCGTATGATTGTCATCGAGTCCAACTGCGTAGTGTCCTCGCTTCAGTGAGCTTCACGGAGAAAATTTGATTCCGTACCCCACTTAACGAGCCGAGTGTCGCGGTTCCTATGCCTTATCCGGTTCAATTTACTATTGAGTTTTCGTAGGGGAAGTTGTGCCATCCCTTTGTGTACATTTTCGTCGTTTTTTTTGTAAACCGAAACATTTATTTATGACCAAGACAATTACAGGTAGGGACGTGTGAATCAATCAGATGGTTTTGTTATATATGTGTCGAATATATTTTAAACTAAAATAGAAAACCTATTTCTGACCTTGTGAAGAGTAGTTGTCTGGCCTAATTTGTCGTTCACTTGGAACTTAGATTTCACATTTTGCATGTAAAACATGCGTTGAAGATTTGTGACGGTGAACAGTTGGAAAGAGAAAGTGCTCAAAATTTGGAGTATCGGTGGTTTGGAGGAGCCAAGAAACCCTCCATCACGACTGCTATTTTTGTCTAGTAAATATCTAAGTCATCATCGAAAAAATTAGCACAAATCGGCATGTACTGATCTAGATTGAGCAAAGAAACTTGTGCCACATTCTGACGAGATACACATTTCATCATTCGGCAGTCAGCCGAGACTTCTAGAAAATGATACACAGTCCTCAATGGATATTTCAATGTACCCATCCAGAAAACGACAGTTATTTTGAAGCAGCAGATTTAGCAAGCCCCCAACGTTCCAACCAACAATGACTGTATGATTTCATTAGAGATTTGAGCCTTCCAAAAGAGTCTTCCAAATTAATTACCTCCAGATTAAATGAAAAAGATCTACTTTTTCCATGTAGTAATATTACATTTTATTGTAATTTCCCCAAGAAAATTAACCTGGTAATCCGTAATCATATAAACGCGTCTTTAGAATAAATGGGTTGGCCAGAATACACATCAAGCGAATAGCGCCTTTTTATTTACGCTGCGTCCTAATTGGTTAAATTTTAGATCGCACGAGCGAACGATATGATAATCGCGTCGTCTGTAGGGGCGATCGATCGCCACTTTGTCCAAATTGAAGAAAGTACCTTAGTTTGAGTTAGTATCAAAATGACACGCGAGCAAAACAGACGCCATATTTTTTGCAAAAACATTTACTTAAAATATTTAAGATTTGTAAAAAAAGAAAAGCGAGACGTCCATTCAAACACGAAATACATCGTAACAGAATAGAATTTGGAGAGTTTTACCAATCAATCAATCAACATTTATTATAAACTCTTAAATTTTGGGTGGCCTGCTAAGGAACTACAAATCGTGTTACACGCAGCTAGCGCCGCCTTTCACGCTTACAAACCGTGATTTGCAGGGGCGCATCGCTGTCACGCCTAGGGCGACTAACCTATTTATAAGACCTAACTATGTGCCAGTCAATACCACTGCAGTTTGCTTCCCCGGGTTACTTTCCCTTTAAGCCTGATTCGATGTTGCGTTACCGAGAGGTTGATGTAATGCAGGCTTGTTTTGCATGCGTAGTGTGTGACGGTTGGAAACAGAGGAGAACACAATATGAAAAAACCTCTTTCACGTTTCTTTGGTGTATTAGCAAGGGGGCATTAAGATGCCCTATTGTGAAGGATGTGCAGCTGGGAATTGCATATTAGGCATTGCCCATTCAATCAAGGAACGAAGATTAAGCGAGCTTCCCCAAGATCGCTTTCCAGCGGAGCACGCAGGACCAGCCAGTCAGTGTGTCTGTGTCCTGTCTTTTGTGCTGGTCTTAAACACGCTATGTGTGGTTCGTCGGTTCTATTGTTCAGGCGGTCTTGAGTCTCGATAAAAAAGAGACGTTACTATGTGTATGGGCCCTTGCTTAGGTTTGTTCTGTGGGTCGTATCGCACATTGGCTATGTTTGCCGTCAGTGGCGAGCCGCGTATAGCGGAATCATAGAACTTGCAGGATACCTTATCGCTATATTCCTCAACGGTGTCAAGATTCGACCATGTGTGCAAGTCTATGATTCTGGTATAGCGATTCGCCGAAAGGGCCGCACTCAAATAGCGGTTCTGCATAACCTGCAGTGCTTTTTTGTGTGTATTCGCCACAGAACACCTTACAGGGGCTCCATACAGTAACGTCGGCCTGACAATAGCTCTGTAAATGTGTAACTTGTTTGCAGGACTCAAGAATGATCTTGGCCTGATGAGCATATTTATGCTTTTTTCAGCTATAGCATTCTTTCTGCGTATGTCAGTTATGTGTCCGGTAAAGTTTGGTCGCTTGTCGAACACTATGCCCAAGTACTTTACTTTCTCTTTCACGTTTACTGTAATGTATTGTGAGTGGCGTAATGTCTGCGTTCGTTCTCTTTTTAGTTGGTATTGTTAGTTCTGTCTTTGGGACGTTTAGATTGATTTTCCATCTCGCATAGTACGGGTGCAGGATGTCGAGGTGATCTAGGAGCTTAAGTTTTGCTGCCTTTGCTGCGATTTGGGATTGCGAGTATATTGCCGTGTCATCGGCGTAGGGCATACTAAGGAGGTATTTGGACAGGAAGGGATGTCTGCTATGTAATAGTTAAACAGCTGGGGGGACAAAACAGTGCTCTGTGGACCACCGGCTTTTAACGGCCTCACAGACGAATTTGCCCTGTTTATGCGTATCGAGAGGGTGCGCCCGACACAGGTATGACTGGGCCAATGCTGTCAGATACAGCGGGAAGCCAAGCTCCACATGCATATTAAACAGCAGGCCGTCATGCCACACCCTGTCTCCTGTGTCCAGGAGAAGCAGCGCAGTACTTTGGCCTCGGCTGAAGCCCTGCACTGTGTCATGTGCAATCTTTGCTGCAGGCATGATAGTGCTATGCCCAGCTCTGAAGCCGAATGGCTCCATGGGCAGTACACCGATTCCATCGGCTGCGCTGCTTATTCTGGACAAAAGTAGCTTCTCCGGCACCTTTGTCATGGTGGGGAGCAGGGAAATCGGCCTGTAAGAGCCGGTTTGCCTAGGATCTTTGCCTGGCTTGTGTATCATTATGATCTCGGCGTGTTTCCAGGAGGATGGGAAATGCTGTAGGCGAATGATGGCGTTTACAATGTGCATGAAGTGGATTCCTTCGGAAGGATCCGAAGAGTTAGGTATGGCAAAGTATCGTTACCGGGAGCTTTATTCCGGGGTTTAAGTATAGCCCTAATTTTCCCCGGCGTGACAAACAGCTTTTTCATCACCGTCAGCGGGATAGGGCTACACAAGAATGAAAGTTGAGACTTTTGATTATATTATTGAAGGTATTCGAGAAGAGTGCAATCATGCTACCACGAACAGAAACTTTTGGAATATCAACACAAGCAATCGCGCGATTCGACGACGAAAATCAAACTGATTTGAAAAACGAACAAGTGCGATCACGCGATTGCGTCGCGCGATCGCGCGATTGGATGTATTTGACCACCATATTTGCACCAAGTACGTTTTATTTATCATCACGTCGCTCGCTCGCTCGCGCGATCCAAATTACCAATTAGGACTCGGCGTTAGAGTACAAAACATAGCTTGAACTATGTCATTTGACACTATGGTAATAAATTTGGCTCAATATCCATTAGTGATTCAAGCATGAAAGAGAAATATGAGACAATGTCGCTAGTGCTGAAAAAAATAAGAATGTAGCAAAGTGGATATACACAATAACCTTCTTTTTTATGTCTTCAAGGCAGCTGATCTAAGAATCCGCCTGCCATTTAAGGAATATGTTTTCAAGGAAAAAATTTCCTAATCAACATACATATTAAGTCGGGGGTTATGAAGCAATTTGTGAAGCCTTTAAATCAAGATGCACTTTATCTTGGCTGCCTAACAAGTACATGTCCTGCGATTAGCACTGAAAAATCGGGTAAGATTGATAAATATTACCAATAACATCTGGGGGTACCCTAAGGTTCTCACTTGGGATCTCTTCTTTTCAGTATTTTCATAAATGCTTGTTGCCTAGCTATGATCTAAGTCGCTGCTGCTCGCCGAAAGTATTATAACGTTATATGACAGCATTGCAAGCACACAAGACTACAAAATGGCATAATACAATTTTCCCTTGGTAATAAATTCATGTTCACAGAATAGAAGCTATTCAGTATAAATTCATAAAAATTGCAAGTTATGTACTATTAAAAAGTAGAATAATTTTGTCTCATGAGTAGATCATGTCATATCTAAACATGTCCACTCTTGCAAGTAGAAAGGCCCACTTCGATGCGTTCTTAACCACTTCTACATGTGCCTTGTTGTCGCACATTGTATGGTTCTGCTAATCGCATTGCTCAAAATCTAAATAAGTTTTATGGAAACCGGAAAATTTTTGGTACAGTTATAAAATAGTATATTATTTAATTGCATTTCCCTTAATTCATAATGCTATAGACATTATAGCTCTCTAATGCCAATTCATTAACTATTGTCAGCAGCTAATGGGCAACTGTTTATCGCCGTTTTAGCTAATCTTTTCATGAATAAATTTGAAAATCAACTGAGTCAGGAATTCGGCTATTTTACAAGCGATTTTCGACAAAGTGAAAATAATGGGTGGCCGCATAAATTCTAAATATTACCCGCATGAGAAAATTATGTCCTTATTTATGTTACCAAAATAAACAAGAGGCGAATCAGCACAAGGCAATTATGAAAGCTTTGAAAGCATCTAAAGTTGGGAAAAGTACGATTTTCAATTTAAAAATTCCATCCAGAGCTACGGATCCTGAATACAAAAATGTCTCAAAATGTTGCTGCCGTAAAACCAAAATTGATAAAGGAATATTGCATAATATTCGTGTTTTCATATATAAGATGTATGCAGAGAAGAAAGGGGTTACTACAAAAACAGCTCATAAAAGAATACATGAAGATTTTCCAGAATTTAAATTATATCTTTCGTCGCTTAGGAAGTGGATGGAGGTTGGTTTCAATATAAGAGGGAAAATAACAGACAATTTCTAATGAAACTTTCAGGCATAGGTTAAAAAGGCTTTCGTTTTCAGACTCATATAAAAAGAAAAGCTGAAAAACTTATTTCAATCCGTATTTATAGATGAAATATGGGTCAGTAGTAAAAACAGTGTCAGGATGGTTTGGGTTAAAATATACACGGCGTATGAAGGTGGGAAGTGGTGCATGGTATGTTGTAGTTAATGCTGGAGACAGAACTGAATTTAAGGGGAACACATTGCTGATATTTAAATGTATCATAAAAACTGGTGCCTATCATGACCACCAGAACACTGAAAATTTCGAAAATTTGCATAAATCTAATTTAATACCAAATTTGACACATTCGCCTCTTTAAAAGCTACCATTGCAAGTTAGAAGAAAAAATACTAACAAAGAGTTGGACTAGAGGACGAGTTTTGGAATAATTATAGAAAAATAGCATCCACCTAAATAAAAAATTTTTTGAACATGAACTATGGGAAATGGGCATGCAGGAAGAGACCGAATAAATCGTAACATTTGGAAAATTCTGCTTACCATGATTTTGACTGCCATACCAGACGCGCTAAACTGAATGGCACGTTGAGTACACGAATATCCAGGCGGGGATATCATGGTACAAAATACTGTTAGGTGAAAGTATACATATATGGATACTTTGCTTGTGAAGGGATTTGATATGGTCTAATCGGTATACTAAAATGGACAATGCTTCATCATGCATTAAATTTATTTGATTACATCCATTTTGAAATATTTTTTATTCAGAGGAAATTCAGGTAAGGTTAACCGCTCAATCTCAAGAGTAAAAAGAATGGGCCAAATATATTGTTACCAACATTATCCATTCACATATTTAAGGGGAATTATTAATGATGGCGACATTGTGCATATGCATCGGGATTTCCGTGTGTATGGATGTTATATGATCATTTATTATACCGTCTGCTTATTAATTCCTTTATTAACCCTAGAACGCCAACCGACTGAAAATTTACGTTTTTTTTTTTTATTGAACTTGCGATTATATGCGGACTAGGTGTACACATGCACCCAGGACCCGCGAGTTCTTCCCCACACTCCTTGTGTGTTCAAATGCCACTGACTAGCAACTTGCCGGTACCGAGAGTCTGGATCCCGAAAACGGAAATTATTATCAACAAACGTCATGTTCACTAGCGCGTAAACATTAACACCGCCGGTCAATGTTATTTACATTTTTTCAATTCAGGCATTTGTATGAGACCTTTTGAGAAAGCAGGTATGTGAAAACCTGGCTCAGGTAGTAAGGCTGTCGTTTAGAAAGCGAAAGCAAAGGGTTGGCCGTAGAACCCTTTCAACTTTTTTAATTTATTTTTTGTTTGGATTAGTTAGTTTTTTGGTAAACCTTGGGTTAGTTTTTTTTGGTTGCGCCCCGCAGCGAGCGAAGCATGTATCGCCATAAATCATTGTCGACCAAGTTCGGAAGAAGTCGGGATCGGGGCTCCCGGCAACAGCTAGATGCTAGTGCGCCACTGCACAGAGGATCGTCTCAGTTCCAGTTGGGCTGTAGTGGAAAAGTGGAAGCTTACGCGCTTAGCGTAAATTTTACGTACGCTGGCGCTGGCGTTAAGTGTTAACTTTTTGTGTGGCTATCTTGAACGTAAGTATTATTCTCAAAATTTTATTTCCTACTCCCTTATATATAAACGTTAGTTTTGCGTGTAGAATCTTTTGAATTTAGGTGCTGAGAAATACTATCGTACCAAAAAAATGCTTGTGAAAGACGTCGCCGCAGCTGCCTGCATGATAGTAACTTATAGGTATAAATGGCAAGAAGAGTCTTTTTACACAAACGCTTTTGAAAATAGCAGCGAATTCGAGTGGTTTTGAGGAAACAAGTTTTAAAGTACAGTTTTATTTATGAGTGCATAAAAAAATTATTTTGCAACTCCAAAAAAATCTTGGAAATATAAGAAATTGATAGAAGTTGGTTCAACACGTGGACATTTTGTTAGAAAGGTTGTATGTGTGTTAAAGAAAGTGTTTTATTATATACTTATTAGATTATTATACTTTTTAAATTTTTTGAAAAATGTTCTTCTTTTAGTCTCAAAATTAGCGCCAAAGATATTTTACGCTCCAAGGGAAAACTATGTGAGGCGGATTTTTGAAGATATTGTTGCGGCAAGCTATTTCAGTGATATTAACGAGCTAGAAAAAAATTATACACAAGAAACCGATGAGTCTTATGATAATGACAATAGTACAGCTGATAGAAATTATGCTCCGGATCACGTTGATGAAGAAAACTATTATCAGGATCTCCAAGAGATAGGTAGAAGTAGGTAGATAGGTAGAAATAAAACGGAAAAAGGCACTAACTCTAAGCGTAAAGGATACAGGAATTACAGAGGTGGATAAGAATGCTGATTTATTATTCGGCAAAGATGG